>JABASL010000461.1:0-17241 GCA_019775825.1 Neanura muscorum | reverse complement strand
GTTGGTTGGTGGGCTAAAATACCCTTTAGATGGTTTGATGGGAACAGGTGGATTTTTGTTGAATAGAATTCCAGAAGGTAGAGTTTTGTGTTGTCGAGGGAGCCCTTGAGGGTCTCTCTTTTGAAAAACGCTGTCTCCATGGTGGACCCTCCGTGTCTAGAAGACAGAAGAAAGGAAGCTTTTCCTACTCCCGCTCCCCTAATTAATTCTTCTGATTTTAAGGACCCTGATTTTGTGTCCTTCATTTCTTATTCTTAAGTCCCCGTAGGCCTATGAAGGCCTTGAGGACATTCCGATGAGAAGATTCTACTCCTGGAGGACTAATGATGATAAATGGAGACTTATGGAATCGAGGACGTAATCCGACGTGACTAATCGACTCGACCTGCCCATCAACCTGGGCCCTTCTGCCTACATTTTCTCAAGGAACCCTTAAGGTAGGTGGGAGACAAGGTCAAGTCCAAGTAATCTCTGCCTGGATTCCTTTAACCAAAAGTCCTCTTAGATGGAATTAGAAGATAGGACAACAGACACACGTCAACAGGTTAATCATTTCTGTAAGTCAAGCAGAGTCAAGGATTCTTGACCTTAAGGGACCCTTCAGGCCTGACACAAATCTCGGATGACAAATCTCTCCAGTTAAATCTTAAATTCTAAATCTCGTATTCATGTCCTATGCATGCCCTATGCATGCGCAGATGCTAGAACGGCATCTGCGTTATTCTTCTTGCGAAACAACGTACGTGAAAACTGTATTCGATTTCCATCCAAATCATTTCAAATCCGTAATTACGTTTCTCAGAGCCTTGGCTAGGTTAAAGGGGCGTGTTTACGTTATGATGAAATTAGGTTGATTTTAGGTTAGGTTAGGTTAAAAATTAACCTTGGTCAATCAGAGTATACAGGGTAATATCATTAGTGATAGTGAATCATGATTCATGAGTGAAAGACTCTAACGCCATTCAAAAATATTTCCTGAATTTGTGTGGTTTATTATAATTTATACAAAGCTTGTCGGCACATATTAAAGGGTGTCCCAAGTCTAAGAGGCCCGCGGAGAAAGTCTGTTATGGGAGTTACATGTGAAAAGAGAAAGTCGGGGCCTAAATTAACTCAAATTAAGCGTATTTTTGATTAATTTTCTGTCAGGTCAAAGCTCAATAGTTACAATTGTTGCAATTTACAATTGAAGTGAATCTCAGACTTTAATTGCTCCAATTTTCATTAACCAAAGCTGGTTTTCTGGGAGAAATCAACATAGGTATATTTAATTAATTTCACGCTTACCAGTCGTAAAACTGGTTCAATTCAGCTAAAAAAAAATCAGAAATTGTCAAATTCCTTGCTCCTGCTTTATTCTAGTTTATTCTAGAATCTAGAAATAGAAACTTCGTGAGAATTATTGGCTAATTAATGGCCCCATGCCGGATGAGGTAATTGAGATTAAGTGGCATTGGGATTTGGAACTTAGCTTAAGGGCCACATGGCATGAGCTTTCAACTTATCATGAACATGGGGAAAACTCAATTGGCAATTGAAGCAACAAGGATCCGATTAAATCCAGAATCCAGTAGATCTACTTAATTCTGATTAAACTCAACTGATTAATCAAAATCAGTTGACTAAAATTTTACTCTCCTAAAACTGGTTTGGATTTCAGTAAAATTTATCAAGAACTCAAGCAGCGTCATCCAAAATTTATAAGAGCATAGCGTGATTCGTATTATACAGATAAGTTCTTAGGTAACAAGGTAACTTGGGGTTCTAACTTAGGTAACTTACGGTAACTATAACTTAGCTAACTTACGGTAACTTAGGGTGATTATAAGTTAGGTAACTAGGTAACTTGGGGTTCTAACTTAGGTAACTTACGGTAACTATAACTTAGCTAACTTACGGTAACTTAGGGTGACTATAACTTAGGTAACAAGGTAACTTGGGTTTCTAACTTAGGTAACTTACGGTAACTATAAATTAGGTAACTTACGGTAACTTAGGGTGACTATAACTTAGGTAACAAGGTGACTTAGGGTTATAACTTAGGTAAATTACGATAATTAATAATTTTTGTAGCTAAAATTGAGGTTACAGGTAGAAATAAGTCTGACTTTGTGGCTTAAAAAATGAAGCATCAGAATGAAAAATTGCACAAAAGTATCCCGTCGTGTTATTTTTGTAGTGGGAAGCAGCAGGTAGTCAGTCATTTTGTGATCTCTGGCTCAAATTTGGTGAATTTTTTGAATAAGGTGTTGTCTCTTCCTGTTTCATTGTAAATGTCCAGTAGTTTAACTTCCGGTGAGATCAATTGGTTTTCCTTTTATCCCAACCCACTCGTCCAGATCGCCTCACTTCTAATTAAGGGAATGATGGAAGGGGTGAGGCCAAGGCGACATCCGACATCCCCTCCTACTGCATCCCATCATCATTCCTCCACAAAATACATCCACTTTCAGAGATCTGATCTCATTTTTTGGGCTGGTCCACATCCTCTATTGTCAAATACAGATCTCATCTGCATTCCAAAGTACTTTTAGTGATGTACAAAACCTCAGTAGTGGACTACCACTTGGAGTTGTACAGTGCGGCCAACTGCAAACTTTAATTTTGAAAACTTCCCCCTCTTTCTCTCCTCTCTCAAAATAGGAGCCCCCTCCTTATGGGAAGGGCGATAATTCCAAAATTAAAGTTAGCAGTTCACCACACAGTACCACTTGTAAGGTGTATTACAATGCACAGGAGCAAGCCCTTGCTTCAAGGGCTTGTAACCCTTAAGGGCGTTGGCGCATGCTCCTGCCCAAGGGAGCATAAAAGCATTTTTCTGGATCAGGATCCACCCGGATTTAAAACATAATTTTTCAGTTTGAATTTCAAACTTCCAAATTAAGTTCCAAATTGAAACTAAAAAAATTTGGACCAAGGGAGGCTGAAGGGGAAAATAAATTGGGGTGAATCAATTGAGGATGCAGGGATAGTATTAAGTTTCCACTTGTTTAATTTTTTGTTTTTTAAACAATCGAGGCAGGTTAGGGTTTGCCTTGTGGGCCCTTAAAGTACCCGTAATAATAAAGATGAATTTATTTTTGACCTGCTGAAAAGTATCGACGACATAAACCTGCTACTTCCTTCGACCCCTTCCCCCTTGAGCTCTAAGCAACGGTTCTTTTGTTTTGAGAGTGAAACAGAAGCCTCCAAGATTTCCTAATTATCCCATCAGCCTTAAGGGAAAAAAAAGGATCCAATCAGAATTCTAAATGAAGCAACAAGGACTTAAGGGCACCACTTGAGGTTGAGGGTACCAGTGGTACCAGTTCCAGTCTTGAGTACCGTATATGTCTCGACAACAGATCCAACGGGATAAAGGTTGGGAGAGGTCAAATCCAAACACTTCCAAGCCGAAACCTTCTCGTGTTCAGATTATTAAATCCAACTTATATCAAGGGCCCCAAGCCCTTCTAATCTTTTCCAATCATCTTCATCCAGATCAAATTTTAAACCAAACAATCCCTTATTCAATCCTTAAAAAAATCACTAAACTAATCCCCTCCTCAATCTTAAATTCGAGTGACAGACTTTCACTCCGCCCAAAAATATTTTCAAAATTTCTCACTGTAATTTTCGATCCTAACCTAGTTAATTTGTTAACTAGATAGATGTTTCTGTGTAATAATAAATATCACACGGTTAATTATTCCCTTATTAAATTCCAAAAGTACCCAAGGTACCCTTCAAGTTAGTTATCAAGGTACTCAAAAGTCAAAGGGCAATGATAGTTTGAACTTACTGCGCGTGAGTCATTTTGTAAATTAGATGTTCGGGGACAATTTTTGAGGAGTTAAATGTTGAAACTCAAAACTCGAAGTTGTAAGTTGTAACTATGGTCAAACTTTTAATAGGTCAAAGGTCAAGGGTACCATTCACCAGAACATAAGCTCCCCTGGAGGTAGGGTTTAGCAGATTTAGAATTTCCTTAATAATCCTGACGCGTTTTTGGGACAGATTTGATGTGACATGCTATTGGTGAGCAGGTGTGTTTCTGAGCCCTTTTTCTTCGTGCGGAGACCCTTTACGGATTTAAAAAAAAAGTGAAGGCTTGCATTTATGTCTAACAAACCGATATCGGTTCGATGATCTTGATTTTTTGGGTGATTGAATTGGAATTTTTCAAAGGATTTTTTAGTTTTTCAAAATACTGAAAAAAGATAAAGAAAAATTGTGAAAAAAATAAGAATCCTTCCATCAACTTAACTCTTGTTGTAAAATGGATAAATAAAAAAACAAGATTTCGGAATTTGAAAGGATATTTTTGGGTTTTAAAGTTTACAGGAAAATAAAAAAAAGTGAAAAAGGAGTGAAATAAAATTTAGAGAAAGGGAGGATATTCTATTCTTTCATTTTTTGTCAATTGAAAAGATGATTTTAAGGGCTCTCCAAAGAAGATGCTTCATTTTTTTTTCTGGAGTGGATTCGTCTAATTCAAGGGATTCGAGGGCGAGAAGTAATTATTTTCGGTTCGTTGAGTGAGATTTCCAAAAAAAAAAAAAAACCTAAAGAAAAACAATTGAAATAAGTTAAGTTTTTGGTGAGAATAAAAATGGGGAATAAGGAAGAGTTTTTGAAAGTGGGAGGTCCGCTTCGTGGTGTTACCATTTTTTGGTTTAAAAATGGAAAAACTTCAAGAATTGTGATAAATCCCACTTGACTCTTAGCAGACTTAATTAGGATCCAATTTCAGTTCTCAAAAAGGGATCCAAAATCCGAAGGGCCTTTCGAAAAAGTGATCATCTGACACAGAAAATGCAGGAGCCCTTCAATACCATACGTCTTGCTCTTTTCCTCTACTTCTGACTCTGTTTTTGGTTCTCGCTGTCATTTGAAACCACAATTTCTAGTGAAAACAATAAATAATACCAGCAACATTTGTTGGTTTACTTGAAGTAAACTAACGACGTTCCACGTTCTTAGTTTCTTCTTTGTAGTTTCAAAAAATCTGTCGAAAAATTTTGTAATTAAAATTAATAACGAAAGGCGTTAAGTTTGTTCGATTAAAATGCCGACTTTAAAGTGTTTTCTTAGATTGGAAAATAATTTTGAAAATATACTGAAACATTGAAAAAAAAATGAATTCGATTATTCTACTCGTTAATAATACTCAACAATTAGACGCGAAATCCAGGAAATGTTTAAAGAACAGGGCAACAGATTTAGCAAGGGACCTTTGGGTTGACTTGACCTCTTACGAGGTCAAGGGTACTACAGGTACTTTGTCAATCCAATGCTAACAGGCATGTTCTACATTAACCAAACACACAACTACGTAAAGGCTGATGCTGTAGCTGATGTCCGTTGCATAGGTGCCAGTGTTGGTACACGCTGGAGGTAATCTAAAAATGCTTAAGAAATACGTTAATTCGCTTTATTCAAAGCATTAAATTGGCTGAGGAAATAATAGTTTTAAACTCACAGTATTAATGGTGGTCTAAATATTTTCTATGGAGTAAATTGTGGGATAAACTACGATGCGAATTCGTTTAATTACATTCTTGCATCATTACGTGACTGATTTTGAATAGACTCAATCCGACTTCTGATTTATTTTTCCTTGAGGAAAGCAAATGGATCCTTCGCTTCTGTCAACTTGTACCAATGTCCACATTCACAGCGTTGTGGCTCACCCTTGTAAAGCCACATGTAGCTGATGTAGAATGAATCCTCGTGGCAAACGCAGCCAACGATCCTGGCATCATGAAATGATTGGACAATTGTTGGCTGATCCCGTGTACCAGGTCCAGCTTTCAATGCTTTGGTATTGAAAGGGTCCTAAAAATAAATTCCGCCAGTTATTCAAGTTATCTAATATTGTAAATCTACTAATCCCAGATCAGCAGTTTGTTGGTCAGTAATTAAGTTATTCCTGGTAAATCACAAGGCAGAATATCTTACATCATTTCCGCGGACAAGAGCTTCCAGTTCTTTCCTCTCCAAACCAGTTGCATGTTCCATTGGATCAGCCATCACTGCAAAAAAAAAATCAAGTTGTACAGTCTGAGCCTCCAGACGATCCGGCCGGGGTCGTTAATCGTTAAGCATATACACCTGCAGGCTGCTGCTTGACCTCATTAATAAAATTTATAACACAACGTTCGTTACAACTGTACGTATAAATTATATTTTAAAAATCGCTTTAAGTTTTAACTTGAAAATGTTTGTTTCCATTATTATAATATCGATCGCCCAACCCGAAACCGAAAATTCTTACTTTTGTTAGCGTTACGGACTGAACTTAAGAGCAGGGGTCGTCGGGTCAAGGAAAGTCCACTGCGACAAATAATTCCTCCCAAGGATGCCATCGTAATCCCAAGGTTACAGTGAGCTCAGTTTTCTATGAAAATCAGAGCCCTGAAAGGTCAAAGGTTGAATCCTTGATCAGTTGGCGAAGGTTCACTGCAGTAAAATATGATTCCAAAATCTTACAAAAAAAAAATGTGAAAATTCTTTTCAAAGTTTTGTTCGTCTCCCTTTCGAGATTCTGAAAAATTACACTTGAGGACGCCAACGAGCTCCTTTATCGCTTTCATTGAAAATTGGACGTAAATTCTACATAATTACTGCTTAATTTTTTAAGCAATTAATTTAACATGCATGTACAACAATTAATTAATTAATCAACTAATTTTTCATTGTTTTAATAAAATTAATTATTAAAATTAAAAAAAAAAAGTATTATCACAAAATTGCTAGGGTAGTGCCCATCTCCGTTGATTAGGTAAAACCGGCTTGTCAAAATTAAGTTTTAGTNCCAACCAGGAATGTTTACGATTTGAAATCTGGAATTCGGTATTATTCGTCGTTAAAAATTTAATTATAATTTAACCTTTGACCTCACCTTCAGCGCTAATCTGATCTTAACTGTTAATTCGTTTCATCTGACACTCCTCAGGATATCTGGATACGGAGAGAGGAACGTCTCTGTGAAATTAACAGGAAAACTATAACGGGTAACATTCATTAAGGTTAGCGATGAATTATTCATTAGCGATTTTACACTAGATTTACGGATTTACTGTTAGATCCATTTTCTGTTGGGCTAAGTTACATTGCTGTTGTTTTTCGTTGGAACCCTTTGAAATGTTATAATAATTATTCATAATTTTGTGTTTATTCTTCAACAGGGTAGTCTTGATTTTTCTCGAATCTTGGTGAAATGGCATCTGGAACCGGAGGAGGAGAACGTTACAATATCCACAGTCAATTGGAGCACTTGCAGTCCAAGTATATTGGAACAGGACATGCGGATACTAGCAAATACGAATGGGTTACTAATCATCATCGAGATACCATTTCTTCTATCCTCGGACACTTTGATCTTCTCAACTTCATGGCTTTGACAGAAAATGAATCCAAGGCTCGAGTGAAATTCAATTTTGTGGAAAAATTGTTGCAACCGTGTGGCCCACCTCCAGAGAAGCCTTCTGAAGATTAATTTATAATGTCAATTCAGATACATAGCTGGAACTGCAGCATTTTTATCGTTTCTACTCCGTTAAGTTTTCAGTTTTGATAATAGTTTTCAGGTTATAATTATATTCCCAAATTACAGCAAAAATGGTCGCATAAAACCAGTTTCCCACTACTACTGCTGAAGAAACAAGGAGCTTCATTTATTAACATTTAACAGGTCACTTTCTGAGGATCCAACCATAAATTTATTATAACGCATCGCGCTGCGTTTTAATTCAGCTAATCGCTGCAGTGCAGCGATTAGCGGATTAAAATTGTGAACTTGCGTATGATGGCTTGGTGGAATTTTGGCGCCACTTGGGTTTTTAAATCTCTAAGGTCAGCTGATTGTGTTTTGATCTCAAGGTCGCGGTCGGAGGGATTTCATTCAATTATTGATTGTTTTTGGCCCGTGAGTTTCTAAACATTTAATTTATCAATGATACGATTTAATTATTTCTACAACATACAAGGAAAACAATTAAGAATGGGTGCACAACAAGGAAAAATCAACCATGGCGAGTCAACACTGACAGAAGCAGAGCGTCAGCAGCTGAAGGGCCTGTTTACCACGATTAAAGGAATACATTCACCGGAATCTGGGACATGCAAGAAAGAAGTATTTCAGGTAATTGATAATTAAGTTTAAACAAAACAACAACACCCTGACACGTTTAACACATTACAAAAACAAAACCTACTTTACTTTTTAGGCGTATTGTGCCTCGTCATTTGAAGACTGGCTTGCTGGAAAAATCGCTGCTTACATATCTACAACATCAGCTTCAGCAGGTTCCAAGAAATCTGCTGATTCTATCTCATTCGTTGCATTCCAACAATTTATTGCTACAGTTCTTAAAGGTGATCTTGATGAGAAGGTTAAGTTCATTTTCACTATTTGCGGTGATGGATCTGGATCGTCGCAAGCCACAATCTCAGGAGCCAGTATGATGCAGGTAAGTTTGATTTTAAGATTTTAAAGTTAATTTGCAAACAATTTAAGATTCATAATAAGCCTTTCCTAAATTTTAGTACAACCAAAGTTTAGTCAAGTCATATAAGAAGCTAGTTCAGGATTCGAGTGCCGCTAAATCATGGATTCGCTGCATGCAAGTCGACAACCCTACAGATGCGTTGGCGCTGAGTCTGATACAAGATTTGTTGTATCCATTCGGTCAACCAAAGGACCTCGTCTCCAAGAAGGAAGATTTAAGTTCAAGACAATTTACACTTGATGAACTTGTCACAGGAATTGGCAAGTCTCTACTCTTCCAGAATCTATCCACCACTGTTTTTACACAGGGCTTCAAATTCAGTTCAGAAACCAATGCTGTCAAGAACATCATTCCACATTGTCTCAACGCCCAACCAGCTCTACTACCATCCAATTTCACACTTCTGGATCTGAGTCAAGTAATTTTCCTCAATTCTCATCTACCACCAGAATTACAATCACGTTGGCGGTTCATCTTTTCATCAGCAGCTCATGGAGAAAGTTTCTCAAAATGTTTGGGCAGTATTCAAGAAAAGGGTGCCACAATTATCATTATCAAAGATACACATGGCCGTGTTTTTGGAGGATTCGCTCCAGCCAGTTGGAAGCTAGGACCCAAATTTTTCGGTAACCCTACTTAAAACATGTATGAACCATACGATACAATGTGTCATACCATACTAGAAACGTTGTGAGTCGACCCGTAAACTTACGAATGTTGTTCAACTTTTCAGGAACATCTCAGTCATTCTTGTTTCACTTGGTACCCCGCTTCATTGCTTACTCTGCCACTGGATACAACGAAAATTTTCAGTATTTGAACATGGCGCAGAAGACGCTACCTAACGGATTGGTACGCCCGTGACACGGAAATTTGTAAACACAGTGACAGCACTGTTAATTACTTTCTCTATGTAGGGTATGGGTGGAACAATTGAGTATTTTGGACTCTGGATTGATTCTGAATACGGAAAAGGTATCTGCAGCCCATCATGTACGACCTATAACTGCCCACAATTGTCAACTGATAAGGAATTTCAAATTGCACACATGGAAGTATGGGGTGTTGGACCTGAACCGGAGAAAGAAGGCGTAAGGCTACATGCTTTAAAAAAGTGCTTTAAAAAAGTTAGGTTATCTGTTTAAATTTGAGGACATTAAAGTCCTAATTACCATTATTTTTAAATTCAAAGGGTGTCCGTGAACCACAGAGTGTACTGGATAAAGATCCTGAGTTGAGAGCTGTTCTGGAGATCATGGGCAGGAAAACTAATGCTAGTGAGGGATATCGTGATGTTCCTGAGGCACAGGACTAAAACTTCAGAATGAGCTTCTCACGTATGCTCACAGCGGAAGTTTTTTTTTAAATTATGGAATAACTAAAGCTAGTGGTGGTAGAACTAGTGAATTTCTAAATCCATTATGGATTCGGAACGTTGTTTCTATCGAACACATGTAGGGAATATAACAACGATGTTTAGTTTACATTTTGTTGTAACTTTTCCTCGTTAGTCTAAACTTTTGTTTTCGCAACTTTATTGAATCAAATAATCACGAGGTTTTGATGGAAATGATGAAAGGTTACGTTGTGACGTAACGTGTCAGACACGGCGTTTTCTTGATTACTTCCTGACAAAGTCGTCATGATTAGTATGATTGAGTGTTAGTTTTTGGATAAAGGTATGTGTATTCGTTTCGTTCGTCAGATTTTAATTGTTCGGTATGAAGAGTAGCGAATTGAGAAAAAGATGATGGTGAAAGTACGTCAGACGAGTGAAAAAGGAGGGCGAGGAAGGATCCAATGGCTCAACTGACGCAATCCAATGACGTCAAACCTCCTTTTGTGTTCAGCAAGGAGAAAAGAAGGAAACTTTACTTCCAACTTTTTATAAGGGAAAGTAACGCCAATTTCCTTCCTACTTGCTACACATCAATCAACCCTTAAACTAGATTTCTACTTTTCATTAATCAAAAGTGAAAGGTCGAAGTTCAGGTATGTCCTCTGGGGGTCATTGGCCTTGAGTTCAAAAATCCCGAAAGCGTCCTTTCACCTTCGGTCAAAGTTTTAACAACTCAACCTGTGTTTTACATAGTAGAGTATGGTACCCTTGGAACACAGCAAGTTTTCTTTCCTTTCCCCGTCACGGGCATTTTTTGGGAATCAGGTGCTGAATGAGAGAAAGCCTGATTTCTACAATTCAGAGAGATGAGAGGTTGCTGGGACGCTGAAAGGTCAGAGTTCAAGTTCTTTCTCACGCTTTCTCCTGGGAGGGTCGTTCACCCTCTCAAATGCGTGAGAAGGCGGACCTTTCTCCTTTCTAATGAGATGACAGTTACAGGTTGAAGTGGAAAAACGCACAGTAGCCGTGTTCTATCTAAGGTCAAAGTTCAACTGATTTTCCACATTCGAGGTCATTGGCACCCAGGCCTTAAGCCATCCCTTCGTGCCGCGTTCGCTTAACCCTTGTCTCCCAAATGTTGGCGGCCAATTGAAGTGGCCCACTTCAAGGCCCATTTTTTAGGCCTTAATTTTCCTAGTAACAGTTCCGTGTTCATTCATTTGCATTCCAAGTATTTGGACGCTGTTTTCTTGGTTTTTAAACAATTTTTTTTTGTAAAAAAAGCTGAATTCCAAGGAAGATAACCCGGGCAGGGCACTGGGACGAAATAATTTTGGCTGCCAAGTTCCTCACTCCTCATTTTCCGTCTGTTTTGGTGGGAACGAGAATATTTTTTTTGTGCTCTCCACGTTCGAGTTGGTCGGTCATCGATTCGTGTGTATTGAACTCTGGCTGGCTCTAGTTGTTCCTTTTTCCTTTTATTCCAGGACGGGTACACACGACAAATACGAAAGAATCTCTCCGAATCCCGGGTTTCCTCGTTTTTCGTCATCAAATTCTCTCCGAGACGATCCTGCTTTATATGATCCCATGCTCTCCTTAGGTTTTGATTTAGTCCTTCGTGTTTGGTCATTCGAACACCACCTATTTAACACTTTCTTCAAAAATATTCTTAGTCTAGATTGGAAAAAGTTCCCTCCAAATTCAGTATTTAAGAAAAAGTTTGGAAAATTCGAAAAAGTTTCGGCAAAACAATGGAACAATCCTGGAGAGAAAGTTGTCAAAAAGTGAAAGCAGACAGCCGATCCTAAACTGTCTCACTTCCCTCGGGTCCTTCTCACTGGAAACACGGACACTGGACCCTTAATTTTTCATTAAGTTTCACTAATCTTTTTTTGCAAGTGACGTCAACATTTAACAATTAATTGTTGGTGATCGTGGCCTGATCGCCTCAGGATTCAAAAGAACTGCTACAACAATCAACTCATAACTTTGTTACATGGTGCGTATTGAAAATTCGTATAATCTTCTTCGTATAATTTGAAAAATTCAGTGTTTTGTGGCCAAAATATTTGGTTAGTGTAAGCGTGACAAGCAGTTGTTGACCTTTGACCTGGCTGTGACAGCACTCAATCCTGGAGAGAAAGTTGTCAAAAAGTGAAAGCAGACAGCCGATCCTAAACTGTCTCACTTCCCTCGGGTCCTTCTCACTGGAAACACTGACACTGGAGCCTTAATTTTTCATTAACTTTCACTAATTTTTTTGCAAGTGACATCGACATTGAACAATTAATTGTTGGTGATCGTGGCCTGATCGCCTCGGGATTCAAAAGAACTGCTACAACAATCAACTCATAACTTTGTTACATGGTGCGTATTGAAAACTTCGTATAATTTGAAAAATTCAGTGTTTTGTGGCCAAAATATTTGGTTAGTGTAAGCGTGACAAGCAGTTGTTGACCTTTGACCTGGCTGTGACAGCACTTATACTGTTGTGCAGTAATGGCTTCTAGGAGATAACTTAGTAAGTTCCTAGGCAAACTTTTTATAAATCTGTAAGCACAAACTTTAAAATTAGCTCCCATTTTCAGAAATTTTGGTTTGCAAATCCAAATTGTTGAAATTTTTGTTTCAAATCCGAATTTTAGAAAATTAAGTTTAGAAATTTGCAAACATGAGTTTTTTTTAATTGTCGTTACAAGGCTAAATTGGCCAGCTAATTGGAAAAGCAAAGCCTTTAATACTAAAATTTTAGTACTAAATGCTAAAACGGTTCAGTGAACTTGCCTGATCTGTTTCCGTTTTTTTTTGTATAATTTTATAGCAGTTAAGATAATTAACTTCCTGCCATCACATTTATTAGGAAACCCTCAATTTCTCAGTAATTCAATAAAGTTGTAAATTTTACAATTGCAGGGCAAACTTGGCAAGCTTTTTCGAGCTTTTTTTCTGCATTGTTTCGCATGAAAAATAGATCAGTTCTTCACACAATCCTTCTAACATAATTTTTTTGTTTGTAAAAATTTACGGTAAATTTTTGTGCAGTTTAGTTAACAGCTACACAAGGGAGTGAGAGTTGTCTGTCATTTTTTTTTCGGTGTTAAACTTGACATTTCGGAATTCCATTCTTCGTTCCACTGAACGCATCTTACTTATTTTTGTTCGTTGTTCCAATGTCTTGTTCCTTGATTTTATAACCAACGAACCAACATTTGAGCCATGTCCAAGTGTCACTTCCAAAAAGACAAAACAGTTGTGAAGGACATGGACATGGAAAAAGGAAGTGAGATAAAGATTGGATTCGTAGAATATGACATGAAGCTGTTGCTTTTTTTTCAAGTTAAGGGACATTCGTTGTGCTGGAATCCAGAGGCTAGTGACCCTTGTTCCGAATGTGCCTAAACCTAAACCTAATTCGCCTAATTTCTTGTTGATTCTCTTAATTTATAATTGATTCAAATCAACCTGTTTGAATCCATTTGGCCCTTTGGGTTAGTTCGTAAGAATCTGCCAAAAAAAATCATTGCAAACACATCACGCAACCTTTGAAGCACGGCCCATTTTAGTAAACTAGGCCATTGACTTCTGACCTCACCAATTTTTTGGTCTATGGCCACTGTTCAATGCTCAGTGGAATCGTGATCCCTGACCTCACCGATTTTTTTGGCCAATTTTCAGACTGTTCAGACCTCCCTGGTCAGCGGAATCGTGATCTCTGACCTCATCGATTTCTTCTCTATTTTCAGAATGTTCAGTGGTCACTGGCCAGTGGAAGGGTGATCTCTGACCTGGTGGATTTTCACTTCTCAATTACTGTTCCACTGGAACTCGAATCGTGACCTCGAACAGCCTCAAGCGGGAAAGTTGTCCAGGAAATCTGAACAGGTTTTCGAGCATTTTGAGTACATTATTAAGCTAATCCTCATCCTCAACATGGGAAATTTGTGTTCAAAACGGAAAGGAAGTGACAGCAGCATCTCTGTCAAGTCTGATGGGTAAGAAGTTGTGTGTTAGAAGCTTGACACGATTTTAGAAATTGGATTTTGATGATCTTACCTTATGAGTTGGCTTTACCAGGAATTTACCAGGAATTACCAAGGAATTACCAACGAATTATTACCACGAATTTTGTGACATCTCAATTTTCTGTTTCTTTTTTCAGATCCAACAGAAAGGGTTCCTCAGAGCACGTGGAGAATCATTCACAAACTTCTAAAAAACAAAAAGAACAGGGTGATACAAAAAGTTGTGCTGAACGTTCAAGTGGAGCTGAAGCAACACCTTCGACAATCGCTGCCGAAACGCCTGAACATTCGCTTCAGACTAAAGATTCCCTGAGAAGTAGAATCGTTCGTGAGACAGAGCCATCTAGCATTTCGGGTAAAATAAAAACGTTTTGGACGATTTGGATCATGGCCTCATCATGGCCCTCAAGGGCTGGAAATTAATTTTATTTTTATGATTTTAAAGGTGATTCTATGTCTTTGTCTTCACCAACCATGATAAATGCTCCACATACTCCAGATTTACCGTTCCCTACTAAACTTCCGCTGGAAATTAAAAAGCAACCGGAAAATATGAAGAATCTCCTAGTTGGAAGAATTGGAAAAGTAAAGCCTGTTTCAACATCCCGTAAAATTACGCTCTATGTCTGTGCTGCAGATTCTCAAGGTACGAAAAATGTAAAAAATTTGACGGGATTCGGATTCATTGTAATTTCGGACGTGATCTACACGGAGTTTTGAGTTATGACACTTTTGACGTGGACGTGATTTAAAGTATTCAGGGATGAATGAGTTGTGATTCATGACGTGATTTTGGATTGACGTGAATGAGGAGAAATTGGAATATGACGTCTGTTAATCCTGGTGTTTTTGAAAATGGTGTAAAAGTAATAAGAATAGGAATAATAGGCCTAATTGGCAATGGCTACCCCGCCTCCACCATAATCTGGGCTCTTTTGTGTCGAAAGGATTTATCCCACGTGTCAACACTTTTCCGTCATATCCTATTTTTGTTTTCATCAAAAGAAAGCTTAAAAAAAAAGTCAAGTAGGAAGATGACAATAAAATTCAATTTGGGGAAATTACTTAAAAGATGCCAAGACAAAAGGCTATGATAAAATGGAGCACTTAATAAGGATTCTCCTCATTTTTTTGCTTCCACTTTCACAAACAATTTTTGTTTTAATTTTGTATTGACTTTCATTCATTCACAATTTTTTTAAAAAAAAAAACGCCATAGGGGATAAATTGAAACAACAGCTTGAATTTATTCGCTGTGAACTTACTCAGTTTACTCCAAATTCTTGGTATTTCATTCTTGAAAATTGTATGTCTGCCTGTCCGACGCGCGTGATCGTTTTATTTTATATAAGTTTATGTAAACTTAAATTTTTTCAACAAATAATTTTACAAAATTTACAAAATTTTTTACAAAATTGACAAAATAATTTTTTTTAAAAATAATTTTTATAATATAATTTATAAACTTTACAAAATTATTTTAATTTTTATAGATTTTCGACTAGAAAAAGGACAATTACACACTGAAGTTTATCCAAAATTGCGTGAATATTGTTCTACAAGAGGCTTTGAGATTCATATAACTGATCTTCACTGGAAAACGGATTTGGAAACAAAGCAAGATCACGATTTTCCAGAACTTTGTTTGGGAGAACTTAGGCGTAAGGATACTTTTAATTTTAATTAAATTGTTTGAAAATTGTATTTTAAAAAAAAAGAATTTTATTCATGTAAAAATTTGTTAAAAGTTCTTGCAAAATTTAGAATTCTTGCAGAATTTAGAATTCATGTAGAATTTAGAATTCATGTAGAATTTAGAATTTATGTAGAATTTAGAATTTATGTAAAATTCAGAATTCATGTAGAATTTAGAATTCATGTAGAATTTAGAATTAATGTAGAATTAGAATTCATGTAGAATTTAGAATTCATGTAGAATTTAGAATTAATGTAAAATTTAGAATTAATGTAGAATTTAGAATTAATATTAGGGGATTCAAGTAGAATTTATGCAGAAGTTAGAATTCAAGCTAATTGACTTATGATTTATGAGAATTACAATTGAAATTGTGAAATTTTGTATTTTTAATTGATTTTGAAGATTGATGGAAATTTTTTTTTACAGGTCAACAGGAAGTTTCGCACATAATTCCTGTATTATTTTTAAGCAATTCTCTTGGTTATACTTTACTTCCAAAAACAATTGAGCAGCAAGATTTTGAAACGGCATTGTCGAATGTATCGAGTAAAACAGGGAAAGCATTGCTGGAGAAATGGTACAAGTAAGTTACAAGAATTTTTCCTTGTTTTGTAGCACGTGAATTCTACGGATGACGTGAATGAACTTGCTAATTAAGATCATCACATCATCAAAAATCTATAACAAAAATCCTTTTTTTTTTCCCTTCTTTTTAAGGTTGGATACGCACGCTCAACCGCAGTGTTATCGACTCAGCCCAATTTCAGAGCACATTCCCAACATTAAGGTATTTACCAGATGTGAATTTTCGTATTTTCTGAGCTTCTTTTTGTTTTCTGTTTGGAATTTAATTGATTCTCTTTTATTTTAGTCGGAAAACAGTACTGAAAAGTCGGAAGCAATTAGCGAATGGCAGGGAATTGTAGACGAAATTCTGGATACAATGCTTCGGGTTTTTGCAAATGAATTAAGGGATACGTATCTTACTACTGTCATAGAGCAGGTGAAACTCCTGCTTTCTATTAACCTTTTCAGGTGTAATTGAAAATTTGAAAGAAAATTGCACGGAAATTTTTAAAAATTTAATTGAAAATTTACAAATTTGATGCTTAAATTCCAGGAAATACACAACTCAATCTTTATGAGTCGAGATGTTGGAAAGCGGAGTATTTGGACAAATCGTTCATTTACAGGGAAAAATCCTCAGTCACCTGATATGTTGACCCCGGCGGAAGTTGAGACAAATCGTAGACTGGAATCACTGCACAATGAGCTCAAGGTCAGTTGGATGTAGCAAAATAGAAGTATTCAAAAAATTAAATTTTGGTCAAAATTTTGGATGTATTTCTTGTGGATTTTTTAGAATCAACTGGTGAGTGATCGGATTCTAACATTTTCTGTAAAGTGGAAGGAAGAAGGAATTTGTAGTTCAGATGCTGAGCATCAGAAATACTTGCTGGACGTTTCCAAACAACTTTCTAGTCATCTCCTTGCTGCCGTCCAAGAAATTATGGAAGAAGAGACAACCTAGGTAAAAATCTACAATTTTTAGTTTAATTTTTGGCGTTAAGACTAGTTTAATCAAAACTTTACTGCATTAAAACAAGCCGATCCGGTTTTTAACGGTCTTGTTTAATTAATCTCGTTAATGTAACGCTTTTTACAAAATTTTGGGAAATCGCGAGT
>JABASL010000460.1:0-17253 GCA_019775825.1 Neanura muscorum | reverse complement strand
CCCCTCAATTTTGTGACATCATTTATGGACAACCCCTAAATCGAGGTGGGGACGTAGTAGACGACGTTTGATTCAATGGTCAATGGTGAAGTGGTATGGTATGGCAGTTTCGTCTTTCTCTCACCAGGGGACCTTGTGAAGCATTAAGTCACAGTGGCAATTTCCTCCTCTCACCGGAGGGAGCATCTCATAGCGTATCCTTCCTTACAACCACCAAATTTTTCAAAGGAGGAAAACGCAGGTTGCAGCAAATAACTCTTTTGCGTAATATCGTCAACGCAAAGATGTCCAACAAAAACTAGTATTAAAAAATACGCGGCGAGCGAGTGAACTTCCAAAAAAAACTATGAGATTTACTAAATAAGACTAGCCCCTTTCTAGGCCGGGTTGAATACCGACACACAGATTATTTTACTTTTGGTGTATCCAGCCCGTCCTAGGACGGGCTTGTTTGGCTAGTAATAAAAACAATGACCGCTGAGGCTGACGTAAAAACTGCAGTTTGGATTTGCATAATTTGACTCTTTTTATTTTCGTTTATACTGTTTCAATTCAATGTTGGATAAATTGATCCTAATCACAATTTATAGTTGGACTTGGTACCACAGAAAACACAGATCTCGTTAATTCGAAATTTCTTAATTCCTACTTACTGACATGAGCCTTCAACATTTCCAATTCCTTTAAAAACAAAAACAATGTGAATGCTCACTGAACATGAATTGAGCGAAAGGTAAATTTCTAACAGGTTCATGTCCAGCATTATAATATCAACAATATACATATTTTCCGGGTTTGAATTTTACAATTTCTCAATTTTGTTTTGGGTAATTGTTTATATAAATTTCATCAGGATTTTAATAGTATAAACTGAAAAATACTTAATAGAAAAATAGTAACATTCGACTTAAATGTCGTGACATAACTGCTAAATTTAAGACGGAGAAAAGTGGATGAAAATTATGAACAGAACGTTGTAGTTAAATTATTTAACATTATTTTTCTTTTGTATAAGCTCCTATCGTTGGCTACATTTCCATTTTAAGCGTCACCAGACTTTTCACCGTCAAACTTAATTTCTAAATTAACAACCGCTTGACAACCTAATTTAGATTATCTAATTAACTAACCTAATTTCATTCATCCTCTACCACCAAAAAATACTTCCTCTGTTACTTTTAAATTGCGTCAATAGAATTGAAAACAGGTACATCTTTAGTAAACTGTGTTCAACAATAAAAAAGTTACAAAGGTCAATTATTTGGTTTTTGCATGCAGTTTACATTAATCCCAGTCATTCCAAATTCCCATGCACTTTAAATTCTCAATCGGCGTAATCGTAATGGCTTCGTAATTAATCGTAAGTTTGAATTTATCCGTATAAAAAACTTAACATTTAAACTTAAACCTCCTACTTCCAATAATACAAAAAATTAAATAATAAATACTTGGCCACATATCACTTCCCTCAACATTGTTCATTGAAACTCGTCACAGTTTATAGTCTTGAAGTGCGTTGGAAATATTTGACCTTTATGGTAGGCTTGCAAGTACTGGGTACTTCAGCGCTGTTTTGAGTTGTGGATTAAACTCTTCAAGGGAGTGGGCCGAGTAGTATAGGATAAGAGCCTTGGGTGTTGGAAAGTGTGTTGTTTGTCTATTAAATCCATAACCAACTGCTCCTTGGTAAATGATACAGTGACCCACTTGACCTAGGCCAAGCATAAGCGATAGTGCCAACTCACCAGAACTGGATTTCCTGCAAGATAATAATAGTTAAACTAAAATGCTTAAAGAGTAACATTAATTTTTTGCAGTACACGTTTGCTCAGATAAGTTCACAAGATGATGTTGAAATTTATGACTGAAGTAATCAAAATCCTGACCTCTGACTTTGGTCAGCTAATTCCTATAAATAAACTTACCGAACTAGGAATGTCCCTTCTGGTTTTCCATTGAGAAGGATCGCTGCATCTTGTCGAGAGGCGTTGCACTGAAACCAAAATTGTTCTTCCCAAAAATCAATCGTGCCAGGGGAACACAATGTTTCACAGTCACTCATATTGTATCCCAATTGCTCACATCGTCTGCAAGACAACAAAAAATCGCTTTACTTACTAAAAACTTATTAGTACATTACAACTTAACAATAATTTGTAATCCTATGGTAAGAATGGCTGATGAAAATTGTAACCCCAAAACTAACCCTAAATCCTAATTGTTAAAAAAATCTAGTAAAAAATCTTACTTGAAAATTCGAGATCTTTGTTTCCGTAATTGACTAAGAAGAGGTTTGAGTGTAATGAGCTCCGTTTCAAGGAGTCGATAATAAGTGGACTGGAATGTCAGGCTTTCCATTAGTTGTCTCCTACTCGTCTCCATTGAATTCAATCTCGTCTTCAGGTACAAGTAATTGTCTTCTACCCTAAGAGACAAAAGAAACAAATGTTACAAAAGTTGAAATTTTCTTAAAACAAAAGTTGGAGACTTGCAAACATAAGAGCTTTAAAAAAATAAAATAAACCTGGAAGAAAACGAGGCATTGACGTACTGCTTTTAGAAATAAATTATGTCTTACTCTTTGATCCTTTTCGGGTCCGTAAGAGACTCTGTCTGTTGCGTTTGTTTGTTAACTGCCATTTGGTCTCGGAAAAAGGAAATTGCATAGTCAAAGGCTTCAATTGCTTGTTTCTTTAAATGAATTTCATCTGAAGTTTGAGACTGAAGATTGTTCTGGAGCTCAAAATAGCGTGAGCGCATCAAGTAATCACGACTTACTTCACCCAATGCATTCATCAACTTCTCTTTGTCATCGTCCTCATCACCCTGAATCAATAAAACAAACTGTTAGGATTAGGAAATCCACAATCATCAATTTCCTTCTAGACAGACAGTAAAACGGACGTATTTCCACACATTTAGTTGAACCTTTTATATGTCTAACAAACCTTTTCGTATTTTGAAACTGGATAACATAGTTTCACGTCCAAAGAATTATTGTACTCGACTAGGGAAACATCTTTGTAGTGATTGATGAGGTTAACAACGCTAGAGAAACTATATGGCTCAATGAGGCCATACTTTCCATCACGATGAGAAATTCGTAGCAGTTTAGAATTTTGACCATGGCGGACGGTAAGTGTGTACTCCCCATTTTTCGTACTCGCATCACGAACCAAGTATGAACCATCTGGACAGTCCCATAATTTCTCTACGACTTCCTCCCTGAGAAGTAAACAGACACGACATTAGAAGAAAATCATTTTTCATCAACAAATCTAGCACCAGAATCGATTTACCCAGGAATAATTTTAGAAATTGTTAACGTACTTTGAAATGTCACCCCAGTACCACTCGGCTTGCTGTAATTCTGTTTCAGGATTTTGGTGATGACGAAGGTAATCAGAGGGCCCTTTCTTTCCATGAACGACATACTCCCCAGCATTCCGTGAGATCAAAAGTGAAGAATAATTGAGCTTAGAATTTGAAGAGACTTTGTTGCCAGAGACCTCGGACGTTGAACGACTGCTTCCAAGACTACTGCCACCACCGCCATGGAGTTGGATCAGGAGAGAGACAACTCTCAAATGAAGTTGGGTATTGTCTAGGATTTGACTGGATACGAAACAAAACGGAGAATATGTTAATTTTAAGCCTAAATTAATTCACCCAGTTAGCCATTCAGGGTTAGTTTGTGGTTATTTTTGATAAACTGTAAATTTAATTTAAGTTTATACTCACATTGTGTTCTCCCATTGTGGACGGAGAAGAACCATTCCATAAAATTGACTTAGAATTTTCTCAGCATCAACTCCACCGGATAAGTTCTTAGTTTTGTTCACTTTTTCTACTTGGCGACAAAGTCGAGCTAAATGTGTACCAAAGTATTTGAGACAGCTAAAGAAGGAAAAAAAATACAGTTAATAAAATTATCAAGACAAAAATGAGCTAAAGTATCAAAAATTTTAAGAAACAAATTTCTTACGATGAATGTTGAACGTTGAGGTCATTGGAAATTAATTTGTCCATAAGAAGAAGGGCGTCCGCATCAATTTGACACTTGGCCACATTCATAAAGTCATCATATAAATTGGCTGGAATCAAAGGGTCTGGGAGTTCCCGCAGAAAACGTCGAATTCCACTAACAATTTCTCGAATCTCAAATTCAGTTTCCATTGTTCGTTCCAATTTTTCAGCACCACCTTCTCTAAATACTTGTTCCACTTTCTCTAATTTTTCACCCAGGCGATATTGGGCCAAGGTCGACATTGGATCAAAGATTAGTGCCAAATTTGGTACAATTACGTTCCCTTGACTTTCAATCCTTCGTTCCAATTCTGCACACAGTGAAAGAAGAAGTCCCGGTCCAGAGAGCATTGACGGGTCAAAGGAAAGTGACAAGCTTTGTCCCAGTACTAAAACGACACAAAAAGAAGATTGGATTCGCTGATTATGTTTGGACATTGACACGCCGTCGCACAAGCTGTCTCCAAAAAGGATTAGTCTTAAACATTATGGGGTGGCTTTAGGCTCAAAACTTTGTGGGTGGTGGTTGGATAGCTAACGACAGTGGCTATAACGATAGCCTATTTTTACAAATAAAATTGCCCACACCAATTAAATATTCAATAGTCTAAGGTAAGGAAATTGCTGTCTAATCCAACACAAATATAGAAAACCGATTGATTCAGGGAATTCTGACAAGCGCCTGGAACTCCAACCAATTGAGCTTTAAGTATCTTGTCTGTGACATTTTCCAAAAGCACGACCCAGCATAGCTATTTGCATTTTGGATTTGAAGACTTGAAAAAATGACACGAGCCTCCAATATCGATTGAAATATTTTCAGTGTAACGCTTCAAGTCCTTCTTTTGCAACATGTTGCTCGTTTTCGAAAATTACCACCACGTCCCATTCCCACGCCCCATTGCCATGTCTGCCACGCCACATTCGCCCATTTCCTTAGGAAAATTGATTACATTATGGACAAACGAAGGCGGAAGAAAGCGAAAAGCGCTTAAAGACGATACACGAGGAGGGGTTAAATAAATTATTCAATTCATAACATATCCGTCACTTAAACTGTCCCCACCCATCCCTCATCCCTTTAAATCAATCATCCAAATCTATGTTCACTGTTTATGCACAAAACTTGACAAAAAGTGATCAGATGAAAAATTTCCTAGTGTTACACGTTTTGTTTAGACAAAAATTTTATGACAAATTCCAAAAGCTTGAGAATGACCTTCAAATCCTAAGTGGAACACCACAAGCATTACATAAAAATGGATGCAGCGTTGCAAGAATTTTACTTTCTCAGAAGGAAATTGCCATAATGTCACATACTGGCCACTTGGCAATTCGTCATAATTTATTTTTATGCCGTGTAATCCCGGGAAGCTGAAGCAGGATTTTATGGCTTCGTAGATCATTTTCACAATTGTAAAGTGTAAACAATAAGTCATAATTATTGCACTATCCAGAGTAGAATCAACAAATAAATTTTAAAACTGGAGTAATGGTGATGGCAGTCCCATTTTTTAGAGTATAAATTATAAAATTGACCTAATTTCGATTTTGGAGGGTTAAGTTAGATCGGTTTTTGAAGGCAAAGCAGTAGTGTGGACCCTGAGTATTCCATTACATTATTTACTGATTTTAGAAAAATTAATCCTCGATTACTTGTACATGAACATGGTAAGAAATCAATCGTTGACAAGAAATTAAAAAAAAAATGAAACTTCTGTGCCTTCTGTTTTATTCATGGACGTCAAACGTCAATTGAATTGGGAATGACGAGGGAGGGCATGTAGTGTCAATGGAAAGGAAGATACGCAAGGGAAATGTGGCAACGTCATTATGCACTCTCGCCTTCGTCAAAATTAATTCAGAAATTGAAATTAAAACGTTTAATATAAAATTAAAAGGTTTTTAAGCGATACGCGAAGGCCAAATAATGTCTGTCTAGGCGGAAGTCCTTGCTTAATTTAAACTGCATTTTTTTGGGTTGGCTTGAGGTATTCTTTAAGAAATTCGTTAAGTATTTCCTCACCTTTATTTCGGAGGGATTCGAGTCTCTGGATTTTGTCTCCGGCCAAACTTTTAGAAAGGTCACAGGAGGGTAGCCCCAGAACGGCACATCCACGATGAACAATTAGACCACATTCTAAACAGAATAAAAATGAAAAACAAATTATTCATCGCCTGCGTAAAACGTTTTTCACCTGCATCAGAACGTTTACACAGAAGGTATCGCACTACCTGACTGACTTAGACCTGTAACCTGACTTTATGTAACTAACTTGCTATGGATTTGTAATCCGTATTTACGAATTTATTGTTTTCTAGCGTATGCACGCCATTTGTAAAAAAAAACAAGGGTAAGGGTTAACTGCAAAACATGAGTTTCATAACCCTAATGCTTAGACAGTATTGCCAGTACACAGGGAAGTACTGCCAGTTGTAGAAAAAAAACATTTTTACAAATATTAACTTTTCGTATTTAATTTATAACATTGTTTAACAACTCTAATGTCTTATTATGTCACCCTATTCGTATCTAAACCTCAACGTCATATGTCATCTCACTTGGTAATTTTAAAGATAGGGTAGACATTCACTTGTCAAACGTTTTCAACCGTGAATCACATGTTCGCCCACCGTCAAACTTACTTTAATAACCATTCAGGGTTTTAGGGAATCAGCCAGCGCCATTTTCAAAAATGCCGGCTGTAGGAGCAAGAAGCATGTACTTCCGTTTGCGCTTAAAATCAAATTATACTTCTTCTAAAAGCTTCCTATTACTTCCCGCCAGCCAACTACTTCTGGAAGCCCTAAAGCGTAATTCTTAAGATGAACCAGAAGGAAAACTTACTCTGACACATGAGTCCTTGGTGAAAGACGCCGTTGAGGTGTCCGTGACAATGGTCACAGGATGTAAGGAGGGTGAAAGTGGTAAGGTTGAGATGATGATCAGAGATGGTGGCTCTCTGGCTCAGTCTTTGGTTCTTACTGGAAGTTATAGTGGAGTTAGTAGTAGAATAAGAATGGAGTTGACCTTTGACCGAGGTTCCCTCCACAATCCTTCTTCCTCCCCCTCTCGTAGCCTCTTCGTCTCGAAGTTGAAGTTGAGCAATCGCATCTTGAATGGCTTCGATAGGCTGAAAATCATCTTCAAGCGTACTTCCAATCCCCAGTCCCTGGTAAATTAATAATAGAGCAAGAATTAGAACAAATTCAATCAGCACAACTTTTAGGAAAACCTAAGAGTAAACCTACAAGTACGCTATACAGTTCTCACCCCTGTAATGTGACTAGTGCAATTTTGTTTTTGTAAAGGTGGCATACTTCACAGCCCTTAAGATGGATGAATTAAATAAATGGCGGAAACAAAATTTATAAAAAAAATGGTATTTTGTTATCTGAAAACTTTCAGAAAATTCTAAACCCAATAAATTGTAGAATCTTTTTGAAAAATGTTTAGAGGGAGCCTCAGAATGTACTCATTGGATTGAGCTTCAAGGAGTGAAGGTGGATGCTACACAAGTGTTTGGTATTTAATAAGGCAGCATCCAATCCAACACTTGTGTAGCCAATTCACGAATTTATGCGCAAAAATCCCATCTCGTCATTGTGATAAATGGTGAGACACGAGAACAGAAGTTGAGGAAGAATACATGAATTTAGAAGCGTCAATCAGAAAACAGGGGGTTAGAAATTGATTTGCAAATTCGCATATTCCTATTAATGATTCATCAATTTTTTTAAATATTTAATCCAGCCAATTATGGCCGTTCCTTAGCTATGACTAGGTGACTCATGTCATGTCCAAATTCCAAATTCAGCAACCCTTCCTTTCGAATTCATTTCGAACCCTTAACCCTAACTTCCAAATTGTAAATTAGTACTCCAGCCCTTCGTTAGGATTATTTTCAAACAGGAGGAGCCCATGTTTGTGGAACTGAAGAAGCGAAACGTACTTACGCCGGCTACTACCACCGGCTTCGCTGCCAGTATTTTACAATGTGGACATAAGGATTTAAAATCATAATTTAAGACTTTTTACAACTAATTGTTAAATACTGTACTTGCACCACCAAGGCCACTCACATTCAAAACCAAAACGTCCAAGTCTTAAGGCCGTCGTCAACAATGAACAATGCAAAATTCCAATGTCAATGTCACTTTACCTTAACCTACCTTAACCGCATACTTAACAAGCTTAATTCAGAATTTTAAGAGCAAAAGCTCTTACAATTCTAAGGGTTAAGTTAAGGGGCGCAGGCACTTAACTGCATTCTAAGAAGCACAGACTAACTCAGAAATTGTCCATGGTTCAGTTGCGCATTGCTTACGAGTTTTCTAGAACGATAATTTGAAGGGGTCATAAAATACTCAAATTTCGGGTCCATTAGAAACGATGACCTTGATCAGATTGACCAAATTAAGCAATATACCCTACCAGGAATCGAAACAATGACACGCAAATCTAGTGACACTAGTGCAAACAATAAATATTCTTATCTCCCGTTCCTCAATTGTTATTTTGTTATCAACGTACTCGGTAAATTGTGACTCTGTGGACGTTCGAATCTTCCAGAAGTGTGGTCATTTCCCCGAAAAATTGTGCAACTGCAATTTAACTTGAAAATTGCAACTTAATCGAATGACAAGGCACCGTCCATAAATGACATAAACACAAGGGGTTAGTGGGTCTATGTCATTTTATGGACGCTGCCCAATGGAATCAAAACGTTATAATGACTGATTATGGTCGACGGTCAACAACTGATTACTCACCTCACTAAAGTGACGAGATCGACGATTGTTTCTCACTGGCTCTGGATCATACTGATTTCCACCTGACCTTGACCTCCACCGTTCCGGCTGGTGGGGAACGACGAGATCCCTTCCAGGCACTACTGTCGTCGCCGAGCTTTCGTTCACTAAGGCTACAAAGCGAGTAGATTGTCGCTTGAAGCGATTTAATAAATTATCACAAGCCTTTTTCAATTTCATTGTTGATCACATTTCCAACACAGAAGGATAACAATTAAGTAGTCAAAGGTAAATGTCACCTTCACATGTTCAGAAGTAGCACAATTTGCACAAAGAATTAAACAACATAACTCCAAGGAAATGACTTGTCCAGACCTCAACTAACTACTAAAATTTAAGATACCTGAAGGCACAATTCACTCACACGTCCTCGTATTGTTCACACCTGACAAAATAACAAGAGACTTTTACCTTTGTGTCGTCGGAGTGCACTGGTGAGTGACCTGGACACAAAACAAACTGAGGCAAGAAATGATGAATCTGATGAGATCCAAAAATGACTGTCAATGAACTAGGGATTGATTAGGCCAAGCGTAAGGCTNCGGAGTGCACTGGTGAGTGACCTGGACACAAAACAAACTGAGGCAAGAAATGATGAATCTGATGAGATCCAAAAATGACTGTCAATGAACTAGGGATTGATTAGGCCAAGCGTAAGGCTTTCCTTGGTCCACTGACCTGGCTATCATCTAATCACAACTAATCAAAATTAAAAACTACACAAAACGTTTTGAAACCACAAAGTAGGAGGGATGTTTGACAACTTCCTTCTGGATCAACCAATCCACACACACATAAAAGTTCTTTAAGTTCACTTGTATTGACACGTTTAAAACTGTGGAAGATGTGGAATCGTTGTAAGCTTCCGGTTAGAACGACATGGACTTACTGTGTGAGAATTAAAAGGAATCTGAATGACAGAGAAAATTCAACATTGAATGGACAAGGAAGAAGTAGATAAGAAATTGACTTCAAAGTCAAGTGAAAGACAATGGACAAGGAGGCTGGTTGCTTGGTGGGGAAGAATGAATCATGGCGAAAAGAGACCTCCCGTATTTACTCTGCCCAAGTGTCCTTAAGCGTCGTCACCAGGATAGACAATGAAAGTACTGGACATGGTGCTTGGGTATCGTAGTGATCCACTATTTGTAGTGGACAGTAGTACTGGACACAAGGGGGAATGGAATACACAACGGTCAATAAATCCGAAGAGCCATGAGGACTCCCATCCAATTCATTCATTTCATTCATTCCAGAAATCCACATTCCAAGAGAATACATTTTACAATATCTTACTTGGAGACACACTTGAGCTCCACCCCATGGCACACGCCACTTTTATTCCACCTTTATCCTGTCAATTCAATCTGTCTCCTTTATCCCTTCTAATATTCTTTTGTTTCGTACTTTTGTTGAGGATCCAAACACGAGGGGATGATATAACCTGACATCACGTCAAGCCGCCTGATATCCCTCATTCACACATATCCGACACTCAGACACCATCATCATCTTCTTCTCAATCATCAAGTAATGGTGCTCCTTTGACAGGAATTGACACAGCCGAATCATTGTCGGCATCAGTAAAATATGATAGCAGGTAGCCTGTAATTTAGTCCGTACCCGAAAATTCCTTATTTAAAAATATCCATAAACGACTTACATCCGTATCCGGGTTTCACAAGATAGAATGGGTGAGCTTAAGGCCACTCGTCAGCGCACACTTCAAAAATGAAGTTTAGAACCCAGGCCCTTTGTGCCTTCGTAACTGAACACTCAAATGTTCAATATTCTTTACAAGTAGTGGCCATTAAGTTTGCACTAAGGATACATTTTTCATAGTTTTCGGGAAATCGGAATTTTCCGTAAATTCATTTACGCATACAAATTTACGAATTTTCGAATCCTCAATTGCACAATTTTGAATCCGAAATGTTAATTTCCCAAATTTCAGCGTCAGTACTAGATTACTGTCCTGTCAGCCTGGCAGAACTTATTGCTTTGCCAACAATATTTGCAATGGAATACAATTTTGTAATAAAAAGTTTTCTTTTGTTCTGGTGGGATGTATTGGGGTTAGTTTAGGAGATTTAAAATTGATTTCAATGTGAGAATTTCAAATTATTTTCGATTATGAATTAATTAAATGACTACAAATCATTGTTGTCACAAATCCGGAAAATTCTAAACCCCTTCTAATTAACATTTAATTTTATCACGTGTATTTAGCGAATCCGGGAAGCAAACCACCTAATCAAAATTTAAAATTTAAAAACTAATCTGAAATTCCCAAGTTTTTGCATACTCCGAACTCCTTAGTGAGAACTTTACCCATTAGGTACGATGGCCACGGCTTTTCTTTGGATTTTCAACTTCGACGGTAAACCTAACCCATTCGGTTAGGTTAAGGGGTTGAAACCCCATTTTGGGGTCGATTTTGTTTAGTTTATTTATGGCCATTTAGGTTCAGGCTAAACTTGCAATAGCATAATTCAAAATCTAAATCCTTGAACTAATTTAGGGATATGGTTGAGTCTTTTTAGTGTAAGTGTGAAGATTTCTAGTTTCATTAACTAGGGTTAGGGTTAATAAAATTATAGCTTACCCCTAACTCTTACACAACCCTATCTCACATCCACGAAGAAAACAATCGTTTCTCTGCTGCTACAAAACATTTGTCTGAATTACAATTGAATTATAATTGAAGTTACATTATATTAGCAAGTCCCACTCCTTTTATATAATTCCCTGTTCATCTTCATCAACAAGCCCAATTTCAATTAAAATATAAAAATTGAGCGTAATTACTCGTCACTTTCATTCAGTCAGTTCGTATCGTAAGCACCACTCCACCTGTTAGACATAATGCTTCTACATTTTAAAGCGAACACACATACACATTCAAACAGAATTAAAGAGGTTTAATCATCTACTAAACTAGCATTTAATAATTGACCAAACACAACTGATTCTTAGGTTTCCATTTAATAACTGCCCTAAAGATAACTGCATCCTTTAGCTTAACCAAAAATACGAAATCCCAGTAGGACTTCCGAAAAGATTGATAACTTAAAAGCATCCGTCAAAACGTTATTGTGTGTGCTTATGACAAAATGAAACTGTTTAATTGTCACTTTGTCAGTAAGGCCAGTCAATAATATTGAACACAACATTCGCCTGTAACGAGATTGTGGTTTTGATTGCTCTAATAAAAAAAAATAAACCCCAACTCGTAACTTCGTTTTCGTAGTCCGAAGTCTTGATGCAATTAATTTATTAGCCCATAATCTGGTTAAGCTAAATCAAGTCTAATCACAAAAACGTTTATAGCAAACCAATCATACACTCAATCGAGCATTCACAATTCCGGGGAAGGGGGGTGGTTGAATAAAGAAGTTCACGCGGTCACTCGGGTTGACAAAACTCAATAGATCGACTGAAATCAAAGTATTAATGGCCACACTCAAGGCCATGACAGTGTTTTGGGAAATATAAAGTGTCAATGACCTCAACATGAATTCAATGATTAGCTAATCATAATCAAGGTGCTTGTAAATCATACTACTTTTAAACCTGACGATATTAAACATCCATTAGGACAGGGAGACGCGGGCGGTTGTTTGCTTTTTATGTGAAATACAGCAAGATGTCAACAGCCTAATAAAAGTCTAATTACCCTCAATGTCAAATTCCCGACACTCATATGTCAAGTCAACCTCCTCAAGCATCAATGACCTTGTCGATGGAAATAAAATGGGTATTACAGACTGCAGGAATAGAATCGCACTAGTACCTCAAGTATTTCTAGTACTCAGATGGCATTGATTCTGAACACCATCTGTCAGGGTTTGCGTCTCAATGCCATTAAGGCCAATCAACTCGTGAAGAACAATCACACTTTAAAATATGTTTCACGATTCCAAACTAGTGACTAACAGACTAAAATAACTAAAACATAAATACTAGAATCCCCTTGCAAAATTCCAAAAGACGAAACGCTGTAATAATTCGAAAACTTATAATTCGCTGACGTTTTGCTGGAGTGGATGTGTGTAACATGTGTACTACAGGTACACCCTACCTATGCATGTAAACCTACAGGCACGCGCAATCCTGTTTCCTATATATTTTACTTTTACTTCCGCCTTCCTGCTTCAACTAAAGCAAACCATCGTAAAGTAAACCTAAAACGAAAATGCGGAAATTGAGTTTTGAATCTCTTGGGTGTTTGCTTTCTTTTCCAGTATAGGATTCACTGTGAAAACTTATTTAAAAAATTCAAAAAACGCCGTGTCGTTGTTTTAAAGTCAAGTTTTGACTTAAGTCCTATTTCGAAACCATAAAATCCAATTATGATTTACAATTTTAGAATAAGGCTTTCCATCAAAGGATTATGAATCCAATTTACTTTCGTCTTAGAATCTATCTGGTTTTTGCAGCAAGTAGAGATGGTATTAATCAAGGGAAATACTGGAAAGTACTAAAAGACAAATCCATAACTTAGGGTTGATTCTAGCCCCAGTGGGTAAATTAGGTCACTTTCATTACGACGTAAGATTTACGGTTTCTAGAGTAGTAGTTTTGTAGTAAAGATTTCCTATGTACTTACCTCCAATCCTTTCACATCCAGACTCAATAACTTCTTTCCATCAATTTCATTCTCAAGGAAGATGTGAGCATAATCCCAAAAATTCACTGCAACCAACCATTCTGAAACTGTTCGACAATCCCAGTCAGCAACTCTCTATTTTCAAAAAATATAAAAAAAAAAAAGCAAAGTTACTTCCAAATTTTAAAAAGCTGGAAGTGATTCCAAACTTCGAGATATCACTTTCTAAAAGTATTCTCATGATTTATGAACTCAAAGTTTATTCTTACAGTATTTTTAGATGCAGTTGTGGATTGGTGTCGTATTGAAAATGAAACGGAACACGTTTCAAATGCAGCAAAATTAAGTCCTGGCATCAGTCCACTACCTTCATTCGATTCTTCACAAAATGCTTCATAGGCCTCGACACATTCTATGTGAAAGCAATTCTCACAGTCTGCCAAAAAATATAAATCAAGTAAATTAAGGAAACCTTTAGAATTAGACGTAGCGCAGTTATGTTCAACTTTAGCTACTCATATGCCAGGTACTTCGGATTCTTGTGCCCGCTGGAACGCTAGGCCTAAGAATTCTTGTAACTGCGCATGCGTGTTCAACTTACCTTCACATTTAAGTCCTACGTATCCACTACCCCAAATAAAATCACGACCTATACAAAAATACATATCAATATTAGATATACTTCAAAAAGACAAAGGCATAATTCATCAGTTTAAAATCCAAAAAAAGTTCTACAATTTATACGACATGTACATTTATACAGGCTAACAATCAGTTTTCTAATGAGAGCTGTCAAAGTTGAACTTACAAAAAGAACAGACGATGGGCGTTGTGAAGAATGTATTTACAAGGGAATGTTCTTTCCCTACAACGTCCATAGCCAAGAAAGGATGATGGTGAAAGGATTGTGACTGGATCTGTGCTTGCGAGTTGTTTTGTCGACTAGCGTAATGTGGAAGTGTGAAGTGTCCTCCAGTTTGTATCAAGTACTCACCAGGTGAACCCACGTAGCCCGAATCATCACCCCTTGGTCGTCGCATAGAATCACGATCTACAAAAGTTTAAATAATGTCAAAACGTTTACAAAGTACGGGAAGCTTGAAACTATTTCAAACTAATTACAAAAAAAAAGTGGCCGGTGGCGTCGTGTAAACTCACGACATAACACTTTCGCAAAATCAATTTCCAGAGTGATCCAGGAACCCTGCCTGCCTAAACTGAACACACACAATCACAAAAAAAAAAGTCAAGCGTCAGCACTTGTTCCAGTGCGTCCAATGACTCCTGTTCTTTGTACTGAATATGCTGAATGTGTGTAATTAATTGCGATTTAGGTTCAGAACTGTCTATGAGATCTTTGCTAACTTTAATGTTACTAACATTTCACTATCCTCTGAATATTTGAATCACTTCAAAATAAACACTTGCAAATGTTCCTCCTCTTCACTATACTCCAACCCATCCAGTAATAACTTTACCAGTTACACGTAACACTTAGGTTAAAAAAATCCTAATAACCCAACTATGGATTTTCAAACCCCCTTTCCAGTTATTTGCAAAGCTTGATTTTACTATTGCTAAAAATGATAAAATCGGGCATATGCTATGCACGTGCAGAATTTTTGCATTCTGGAATTGTTTTTGAACATGGCTAAAATCCTGTAGCTAAAATGCTGGTGGCTACGCTGGAAGACCAAATTTTCCAATGGTACACAACATCCTAGAAACCAAAACACCAGATACAAAACAAACGAATGGTTTCCAGTTTTTGTTTTATAGGGTATGGACCAATGCAATTTGAAAGTGGTAAAATAATTTCTTAGCAGTTAGCAACCTGTAAACACTAATAACATTCAGCTGACCTTTTGAAGGCTAATCTTATATTCTTAGAGTGTTCCCTCGATGGACACTCTTAATGTTGACTTTCGTGATGGTTGGACCAGTCCATTTTCCAAAAAGTAATATGAAATTACAATAAAGCAATTATCACCTACTCTTTGAAGCCGCTTTTAGTACTTTAACGCTTCAAACATTCAATCTCTAAATCCTACAAACAAAACACTTGGCAATTATTCGGAAGTCTTTAACTTTTATGAACAAGCGTTCTTCCTAACCAGTTATGAACTTTTAAAAAATCAAATCACCAACCCTATTTTCTCTGGAGGCGGTAAAATCCAACAATGAAAATTACTGCTAACACTTCACATTGTTATTTTGCATAGCCGGTTTACGTAAAAGAGCATGTCAAATCGCGATTATTTTGAATCCTATATCAATTTTCCGTAAATCTTCCTATTAAACCCGAAACACTCGACGTGTATCGGCCAATTAAGTGACCATAAATCGGCTTCCCGATTCCGATACATGCAAAAACGCAACATTGGAGACATTACGAACCAGCCGGTACATTTTTTTTTTGTATAAAGTTAAAGCTGAAATGGAAACAGTGTACTTTCTGGTAGCACTTTCGTCAAGCTTGCAGCCATTGAGTTTAGTTTAAATTCAACAAAGAGGACAAACGCAAACTTTTTTTATTTGTTGGCAAATTCGCAAATGGAAACTATGTAAAAAAAAATATGTAAAAAATAGAGCAAAGGCTTTTCAGAAAAAAAAAGTAAAATAAAAAGGAAGTGAGATGCGAAAGAATTGACAGGCCGGCGCAGTTTTGAAATAAAAAAATTCTCTTGAGATGAAAACATTTTTTTTTCTGCTATTGAAACATTTTGTAAAGTAACGTAACCTTTCACCAAAAAAAACTTTCTTTCCGTCGCGTTTTTTCGCAGAAAAAGCAAACTTTTATACTTTTTCCCCTCAATTCGATTTGAATCTTACAAAAAGTTTTAGTAACGTAACTCAGCATAGCACAAGTCTAAGAAGTTTCTACTAAAGTAAGTTTCACATCACGTTCTATCAAAATATTCTTCGCATCACCGCATTCTCAAACTAAAGCAAAGTGCTTCTGCAAAATCCTCAACATTTTTTCCACTTTCACTCACTCACTGTGACCTTCTTTTTTTAAAAGTTTTCTAATATTTATAAAAGGTTTAGTATTGAAATTATAGTTGTTTTGTATTCAAATCTTACCGGTAATAAAGTAGAATAAAATGGTACAATGCACAGAACTCCTATGGAATGTGATGTAGGAAGCAAAGAGGCTTTCCACATAAAACTGAACAAAAGTACGAATTACTTATTTACTTGTGAAAAATTTACTTATGCAAAGTCAAATTTGTATCTTAGATCTGGTTTTCCTTAATTAATTCCCACCGACCCAACCTACTGCAAAAGGCCAGCTTAATATTATAAATATAATACGCAAATTGCAGTTTCTTATATCAAAGAACCACACACTACACCATGACACAACTGGTTAAACTACATACATCCAAATGTTAAACCATAATGAATCGTCCTACCAAACACAGAATATAACGCCGCACCACCACCATCCAGTCCATCTCTTCTGCCCAAATACAAAGATATTTCTATAGTCTCTTAACGGCGGAGAAGCCTCAGATAACTGGAAAGTATTAAAAAGGGTTAACCAACTCCCAAACCCAGGGTATTACCGGGTAAGGCATTTGTTTTATTGGGTATTAAAATTGGTACGTTAAGTATATTATGTGACCTAATATGTTATATACTGTACACTGTATACAACAGTCAAAAAAAAATATCGAAGCCGAGAAAGTTTTTTTTTCTTATTACCCTTGACTTGGCTCTTGGCTCTATCACGGGGCTTCGGGCTACTCACTTATCGTGTCTTTACACCCTTCTGGGCAACCCACAAGGGGTCTAACGAGCTC
>JABASL010000459.1:0-17265 GCA_019775825.1 Neanura muscorum | reverse complement strand
GGAATCTCTCAACCGAGTGCACTTCAATTCTTGACTTATTTTTCACTAACATTGGTATTATTTATACAGCCTGCTTAAACCTTAGATACTTAACTTATGCAATGCAGATTTCGCCACATTTAACTTAATTATCGTGACCGGTCTACCGTGATGGCTGTGCGCCTTACGTTTTTCCGATATTTGTTTTAACGACTTCCTATTCTTTCCTGTTACAGTGACCGCTGTCAGAATAACATCAAAGCCAGCGTCTATAATTACGAAAACTACCACAAACTTTTATTCATACCACCAAAGTCGGTAATGTAAGTAAAATTGTAAGCGCCACGGGAAACTACTCTAGATATTTTCTTAGCTATTATTTAAAGTTGGCCCCCAAACTGGTGACCTGCAGGGGTCAATGAGATTAACTCAATTTCATCTACATAAGATAATAGCTAAACAGTAGTTGCTGTTTCTTCTAAAGCTAACTTATGAAATGATGCTTTTTTTTCTGACATTAAGCTGCTGTATCAAAGCAGCGCAATTTCAATTGCTTCAAGTGGCTTTAATCATATTCAATTATAAGTCTTATTGAATTTATTTAAAACTTCTGAAATCCAACCCCAGCCGACATGAAATTTCATGTCAGGTCCAACAAGTACCCAAGCCACATGTTATAAGATTACGCAATCCATGTTACTGGAACGGAGGGGCACCAAAAGCTTTTAAGATTTCAACGATGTCATAAAACATCCCTCAAATGCCCTTCAGCATTTTCCAGCATTTCCCCTAACATTATTTTCTCTTCGAAGCTGAAAGGCTTCGGGGCTTGTTTTGCTACGCCCGCTGCGTTACCTTTGTACAGTGTTACTCTGGAACAAAAAATATTGTGTTAGATTTGCGATCTTCACCCAAAAGATCTTTGACTTTGGGCTTGGCTCAAGCCTTGGCTTGGTTCTTCTCTTAAACTTTGCAAAGGCTTCAGGTTCATTATATGGTACTTTGAAAGCAAGATGTGTTTTGATACAGAAGTGAATTTAGCATTAGCACCGTGCGGGTGCAGGTGCTATATAATGGTGATGGCAAGGGAGGTGGCTGGCTGGCTGAAAGGGTGGGTGTCGACAGTGACGAGATCTCGATGGAGCATTTGAGCAAACTTTCTGGCTCTGGGACAGACGCTGTGGAGGAGTTGAGCACTGAGCAGTGACAGACAAAGTAATATTTGGTCAATAAGAATTTTAGGAATTCAGAAGCGATCCTCTTCTTTAGCATGGAGGGAAAGGATATTTTGATAATTATTTTGGCAATTTTGTTGCCACCGTTGGCCGTTTTCCTGGTGAAAGGGTGTGGCCAAGATCTCTGTATCAACATCTGCCTTTGTTTCTTCTTCTGGATTCCAGGAATCATCCATGCTATCTGGGTGTCTCTCCAGGGTTCTTCTTAAATTTCAACCAATCAAAGCTAAGGTAAAACTTTTAAAACAAAATCAAACGTTTTTAACTCAAAGCTTTTTAAATCAAAGCTTTTTAAATTCAAAACTGAATTGCCAATTTGCTTCAATTTGGAAAAATTCCCAGGATTTCAGTTAGTGTTGGCAAAATAAAAGCTTCAGCATCACCCACAGAGCCTGTACGCCGTTTCTGAAAATCTGCAAATCTTGTACACAACATCACCCACCGGAAGAAAACAATTTTTTACTTGGATAGAAATTGTTGCCAAAAAAACTTGTCTCCTTGATTTATAAATTCCCAGGTGGTTGGGCTCTTCGGTAAATTTGCAATAACCCAGAAACATAGATTTTTTTTTTACTTCCTCCTTCCATCTAAGTATATCTTTCATCAAGATTTTACAAAGTAAACACCTTGCAAATCTTGCGAATTCTTAACAAAAAACAGATAATTGCAAAAAGTCAGTCCCATGAGCTCATTCCCAAAAATACACTTATGTAATTCTGTACTAGGAAATGGAATACTGACCTTGTGAGCACCTTGTAAGCTTAAGGCGTCTGTCTGTTTCGGCAAGGTCAACTTTCAACTCACTAAGTTTTGTTTATGCACGCAATTTTTGCCCAAACTTTTTATTCTATTCGCCATTTATCTCATCACCATCATAATTTTCTTTGTCTAAAATATGTGCAATTTTGCTGTTTTGGCAAAGTATCACAGTAAAGAGAATTAGGGAGCTATAATAGCATTATTATCATTAAAATTATGATGCGGGTGACACATTCGAAACAAAAGGATGGTGAATATTAGGGTGGTGGGTGGTGCTAAGGGTGGTACTAAGGGATGATTTCACTTAAGCGTTAGTGTTATCTTTCAGGCACCTAAATTGCAAAATTTGCAAGTTGCAAATTGATGATGGTTAAATTATTGTTAAGTTTATTCATTGCTTTGTTATTTTTTTCTTCCCATAGATCCGTGTCTAAAAGTAGGAGATGATGTAAGCCAGACTTTACCAGACAGAAAAGACCAAAAGATCATCTTCTATCTTATCCTTTAATCAGAGATGACAAAAACAAAATCCAGACCTCCATTATTATCGCTCCAATAATTATACAATGGTTGTGTAGCAAAAATTATTTGTTTTCTTAACTTTTCTTCTTTTTCTACTAAAATTAATTTTTAATGGAATTTCAATAGTAAAGAAGAGGTACCAAAGTGAGTTTAACTTTTAATTCTGTTGATGATGTAACTAAAAGGGGCCTTGGAAAATATTAGGATCAGGATTTGACAATTTGCCTATTGTGCTCTTAATAGGTTTAAGTTACCTTAATAAGTTTAATTTACAACAAACATGAAACAAAAAACTGCCAATTTCTTATACAATTAAGAAATTTAAGAAAATTTTACGCTAAAATGGATGATAATGAATGCAAATTGTTTTAAAAATGAGATTTTAATAAAACCTAATTGATTCAAAGTTTTACAAAATGGCATGCCTTGATTCAAGCTCTGACAAGCTACTACTTTATTGCTATTTGCCAGGATTTCAGAAACGATTTTCCGGGAGAAAATTTTGTTTTATTTTATTATTGTTTCTGTTTAGAAATTTTAGAAAATGTAGAAATTTTTGAAAAGGCAGGAAATCAATGAGACAAGAAAACTTAAAAAAAAATTAAAAAGACTAGTGAATGGGATGCCATGGCAACGGAGAACGCCAACATTTGGCTTTCTGAGCGGATATAAACAACATGTGCTCTACTGCTCAGTTCATTTGGATTTTTTTTAGTAATCTGTCCAAAAATCGTTATTTTCTTCCTGAAATTGTTGGAGTTACAGTTTGTTTGATGTTATCATCAGAGTTCTGGAGTGTATCAGCGATTAAGAAATGTCGAGAATCGCGTTTGCCAAAACGTCGACGAGATCTTTTCAACTTAGAAAAGTTGAGAGTCTTGACTGGAAAAAAATTGGTAAGAACTGTAAAACCAGCTATTTAAGATTTGAAGTTAATTTTAGAAAGTAAAATGGAGATTAATTTGTAGCTATTATATATTAAATTAATTTACTTTTTGGGATTAGCGTCTTTGGATATTGAGAAAATTATTCAGGATACGGACGAAGACACACTGAAAGAGATTCTACCACAAATTGCTTTTTGTCAGCCAGATGTAGAATTCGATCACAACAAAACTGATCCAGGATTTCGAAAAGTTTTTCGTTTAGGACAATTAATTATTGAGCATTTAATTCAATCTCAAGAAACGGCACTTGAAAAGATCACTGCTATGGATAACAAGTATACTCAAGTCCTTTTACGGAGTAAAAGTCAGGAAGAAGAGATCAAGCGTTTGCGTATACGCTTAATGGACGCTAAAAAAGAACTAAAGCGAAGGAAGGAGCTGATCGAATCCAATCAACTTGAGAAGGGAGGAACAAAGGACGCTTACGACCAGGTACAAGCTCTAACAAAAATTTTATAAAATTTGGTCTGAAAAATAAATTGATCTGTTTAAAATCTCAAAAATTTCAGTGTCCATACTGTGACAAGAAGTTTATCGATTCAGTCTACCTCTACGCTCATCTTCAGCGACGACACCAAGGTCTTCCACCTTACAGAGTACCAAGTCAATTACATAGTGCAAGCGCACTTGTCATGAATACACAAACACCAGAACCAATTCACAGGAGTGTCGCTTCGACGCAGACGGAAAATCTTGACGAGGAAGTGGCGCCGGACACTTTCACGACATCAGTGGTTGACCGTCATATTGTGAACGATCTTGTGGAAGAGTACTTGAAGCAAAGGGTGGGTTCCAATTCTGAAGGCTTTCTACAAAACACGGATACCCTTGGCAGAAGGTCAGAAGGTCAATGGCCATTGGGAGAACGTAATGCAAGCCATGAGATTCTGAGTGTCGGTAGCCCTCGACAAACTACGGCGGACATGACTGAGGCGACTATTGGCGTAATGAAGGAAGCCTTGGAATCCCAATGGAGAAACATAATTGAAAAAATGCACAAAACGGAGTTGGAGGAGCTCAAATCCACTTTACTTGAAGAAATGCATGTAATATATTTCGTAAATTATAGCTTTGAGACTGCAGAACTTGAAACTCTTAATGGAATTTAACGATGGTTTAAATTTTCAGAAAATGCAAGAAATTATTACGAAATCGACTACGCAAGTTGTGGAACCATCCAAGTCACCACGGGCAATGTCGTCCCCTAATGTCACCTCAACGTCGCCTTCTTCCGTCGTTTTGGTTGGACGTGTAGAAGATAGGATTCGAAAACAAGAGAGTGAATTGGAGCACTTGAAAACGAATTTACAAACGAGGGTAACCCAAAATAATTAACCAAATTTAAAACAAAACAGAAAGAGAACAACGGCGTTCAAATTTTTTTTGTACAACATTCCTAAAATATACTGTGCTATTTTATTAGGTGTTATCTGGATGAGTTTATTTTTGAATCAATACGCGGCTTAATTAGAGTTTTTGTTTCGCTGAAAAGGCAGCGCCCAACGCGGCTGGACTACAAATTCGTTTTTTTTTTTCAGATTCGAGCAGATATTGGCGTGATTGAAAGTCGAATGGAATCACAAGAACGTTTCTGGCGAGCGAAGTTGCGCACTGTTGAAAATGAGTATCAGGAGCATATTGCCAATTTGCGGCAGGAATTCCAAGCTTCATTACAGCAGAACCAACAGTTCCAACCCCAACATCATTTTGCGGCTACTCGCAGTCCAGCCAAGGTCAAGTGGCCATCAGACGAAGCCATGATGGTCGTGTACAAGCCACCCACGCCAACAACTTCCATGACAGAGACGACTGCTGAAGTAACTGATGTACCTGAATTATCAATGACACACCCCGCTCCTGTCCGTCCTAATCCAAAGCCGAGGCCCAGAAATTTACAAGTTCAAACACTTCCAAGAACAGTTACGCGGAAGGAAGAAGTTCCTCGAGTTGTCAATGGACTGCCACCGAAAGTCCCTAGTGAATTTCGCCCCTCGACAAAGTCACTTCCTGTTTCTCCCATTCGACACGTGGAAACGAGAACTCAGATAGGGCAGCCTATTGTACAACGATTGTCGGATGATTCAACGAGTGAGGACGAGTCAACTTCTGTTGGCACATATTCTATTGTACCTCAAAAGGTCACAAAGTCGCCAGTGACAACAACATCGGGAAAAGTGAAGGATAACGTCACAATGACTTCAACGGATGCACATACAGACACTGAAGATTTGGACAGAACCAAGGTCCGTCCTTTTCTTGAGAGTCCGAAGGCACAGTCTCCAGCTTTGCAAGAACTGAGTCGCCAACTGCAAGAACTTGGAATTCGACCCGAGTCGACAGAATTGCCAAGGAAAGCGATGAAGAAAAGTTTGAAGGCAATGCAAAAGCGACGAAAGAGCCTCAATGAGGTTAGCGGTCACTAAACTTGCGTTCGAATACTCCAATAGAATTGTTAGTATTAACCTTTGACCTTTCTTATGTTTTTCAGCAAGTGGAGGGCTTCGCAGCAGATCGGGAAATATTGAAGGAACAAGCAAATATAATGGGAAATACGAAATTACTGGAAGGTAAATTGAACAAAATGAATCATTCCAAGCAACTGGCCAAGCCGATTCAGCCCCCTGCGACTACTCCATTATCTAAGATGTTTCGAGCCGTTAAGAGTGGAGGAAACTCCCTTAAACGAAGAATGTCATCAATGGCTCCCGGGTCAAGGAAACCTAAAATCAAGGTCATGTCGCCAAGGACTCGACCGAAGTTCAATACTACAGCTGGGACTCCAACTCCGCCAAATCTAAAACCTGCAAGTCGAAAGTCAGCACCTCCACCGCCGCCTCCAGTTACAGCAACGACTCCACCAGCTTCCGTGCCTAGTCCCAAAAAGAAGAAACCCAAGCTTAGAACATTCTTTCGTCGGAATATTCTACGCAAGAAAAAGGATTCCGAATCTGGGTCAGACGCTGACCCAGACACACCAAAAACAATAATGCTGAAGCGTTCCCGTCCAGCTCAATTTCACAGCACTCCAACACCCACGCATAGATACATTGCTGCTAAACACTTACCTAGCGATAAAGCGCGTCAAAATGTGATGCCCGACGAGGGACCTGACGTGGAATCACATGAAATCGAAACCCGAAGATTTGAGATTCAGCGTAAGGCAGCAAAAGAAATTGAATTGGGAAAACAAGGCGTTGTACCAAGAGGGCAAATACAATCACCGATTGCAGGCCCATCTAGAAATGGATACAAAGAGGAAAGTAATGTAGTGCGAGTACTGCAAAATCACTCAAGCGATTCAGAAGATGAACTGTTTTTACCAGCCAAAGGAAATGTTCATTCCAGTACTGCAAAGCATCAAGATCTTTTGGACTACAACCCGTCTGGGTCGTCCCTGAATGACGAGGAAACCACCTTGTATAGCTCGGAAGACGACGCTTCGGAAGTTAAATCGGAACCGTACGTAAACTTACTTCCGCCCAATAATTATTGCTTCCAAATCTAATAGTCTTTTAATTTTTAGAGCCATTCCCATTAACTCTCCACGGAATACTCCCGTACACCGTGAAGAAAAAAGTTTTGCACCTGCAAAGCCAAAGACAGTCGAGACCGTGATTTATCACGATCCAATGGCAGGGCTCAATGAATTTGGCTTAAAAATCACTCCACATAAAGCCACCTTAGATAATTCTGACGCTTCCAGTAATACTTCCGGTTCATCCATAATTGGCGGTACCAAAGGCCTCAAGCGATTACAGCAACGTCGGGACTCAAAGTCATCTCCAAACCAAAATCGGCGTAACAGATTCAGCGGAGCGACAGGAACAAAGAAGGCGTCACCCATTTTTGTACCAAAAGGAATAAAAACACAATCAACAAAACCAGACGACGATACATTGAATAATCCAAGCGATTGGGAAACGTCAATCGCATCTGGGAACGAGGCTGCTCCTACGTTTCCCCCAGGGAAGAAGGGTGGAATAAAAAATGGCGTTGCTCCACTCCTGGAAGCAAAAGGAGCCAATTCCCCTGCCAAGAAGTCTACCATTCTCAGGACCAGTTCACCTGCAAACACAAAACCGCCATGGACCATTTCCGGTCCGAAATCTAAGCACAAGGATGATTCATGGGATTCAACGTGAATGTGAAGTTTTGCTAATTAGGTTTATAGAATATTTATAAGCTAATCGTAGTCAAAAAATTGAAACAATTATTTTCGAAATGTAATTTGTGAATTTATAGGACTATGGTTCGTTAAAAATCAAATGAGATTCTTTTCGTGTTATAATTAATCCAACTTTCCTTCCTAGTAAACAAAATGTTACTGAAAAAATCTCGAGGCAGGAAATCTTGGGTTAGGGAACAAGTTCGTTCAGAAAATGAAACTGTTCTACTTAAAACTCTCTATTTTTGAACAGTTATTTACTCAAATGGCACCAATACGAAGCATAGTTAGGTATTCAATTCATTTCGCCAAAAAAAAAAAGTTGGAGTAGAGCTTGCTTTAATTTCAAGACAAGACAAAGGGAAGCAATGCAAAAACAAGGAAAAAATTATACAAATGTCATGTTCCTAACGTTTCAAAGGAAGACGTCAAAAGAACATTTTAATGTGACTGCACTAATTAATTTTTGCTAGTTATTCTATATTATTTTATGTGCATGTCTAATTTGTGTAAAGCTCAAATGCCCTTGTCACCTTCATCGTGTGTCGTGTCGTGTTGTTTGCAGTTAAATAGAGTTGACGTAGGAGGTTGATGTGAATTAGAGTTAGAAGAGCTAAGGCTGACTTAAAGACAAAGGTAATTAATTTAATAGCTTTTAGTCGCTTGGTTTCTGCTGCGTGCTAAAATCTTAATGGCGTATTCTTTTTCCTTATGTAAGTGACTCCATCGTCCAAGTTTAAGCCACCGCCGATCCCTTTCCAAATCCAATAATTGTACCTTTGCAAATTGTAAATTGCAAATTCGTATATTTTTTCACCTGCCACTTTATTTAGCACTCAACAGCATCACACCTGTAAAGAATTCTTTTTCTGCCAGAAGGGATATTGCATGCAGGAGCTGAAGCATTTTGTAGCCAGTCAATCAAAACCAAATCGCCATCAGACACCAAGAGTACAAAGGCCTTCTTCCTATTGTTGTTTTCACAGTTTCAAGAATTTAGGAGAAGGAGAGTGGTACTTAGCAGACTCCCCCAACAAGGTAATTCGAAAATTCGTATAAAATTTTCAGGATTGCCAAACGCTTTACACCAGAACTTACTAGTAACGACAAATCGCTGGTTGTTTTGGAAGTTCCAGGATGGCCCAGCGTGGAAACCGTCCTGACTGTGCCTATTTCCTTCTCCTAGGAGTTGCCCTGGCGGCTTTCTTCCTAGCCCTGGGCGGAGTCTGTACTTATGTTGCGTATTGGCCAGAGGCTGCACTGGCACATTATCACAACACCCATCACAAGGTCATCCATCCTCATGTATCTCAAGAAGCGCTGGACAATGAGGACAGAATGGAACTTCCGCAATCAATGAATTTTGACCAAGAACAAAAGTGGGATGAACAAGATATCGCAAAACAGCAGCAGGAACAGGACAAACAATATTTCCAGAAGGCTGAACAGAACACTACCATGAGAGTGTTAGGACCATTGAGCCTTGTGGTTGGTTCATTTGTCCTAATCCTAGTGGCCGTCTACGCGGTCAAGTACCGCTGTGACTATGAACCAGAAGAACCAAATATTGCGTTCCTACGACTCGCTTCCGAACTATCTTTGAACTTTGACCCAGAGCGCAACAGGTATCGGCTCATGCGAAATTACAGACAGATGCAAGATTACCCATTAAATGGTATGCAGAGACCTGATGGTAATGACGTAAGCTCTACATCCTCAAATCGTCAAAAGTATTAAAATAAATTTTTGTAAACGCATCTGTTGAATTAAGTTCATTAATAATTTTGCATTGGAATTTAATTAGTGACTGGTTAGTTTTTTTTTATGATGTAGGCGCATGGTTATAATTCTGGGAAGTGTAAATAAAATAATTAGTTAATTACTTCGCTTTTGTTATTTGTACCACTCCTTCATTATAGAAATTATAGAAATGAAGGCATTATCATTTTATTACGCTGCAGGCAATAATCCCGCAACAGAATCGCAGAACAGCAACGGAAATCACGAATGATTTTACGTATGGACGCTATTTGATGTTATGGAATCGTTGAAAAATATTGTTTTGTTTACGCGTGCGTCGTCGCGTTCGAAATGTTTAGTTTTTGGGTAAAAGATACCGAATAGCGTATTAGCGATTACTGTCAGTGAATTAAACGTTAAAACATCGATAGATCCCATAAACATTGATCCACTAGAACAATAGGCAAAGTATGTTGGAGGAAGACGAAGAAGAAAATGACGAGGCCGATCTCGAACCTCTGGAGGATCATCCAACAGAACCGGCAGTGGATGGCGCCCAAGCCAACGACGCTAGCGGTCCAAAACTTAAGGGTACATTACAGGCGTACAATGCTCTTGCGGTTGATATTCAAATTTAAATTATCTCACAAGGTGAGAGCGACCATGCGCCGACATTAAAAATGGAGCCGGAAAAGATGGTGCCGGACGAGGGCCAGTTACGTCAAGCTCCAATGCGTCTTGAAGCAGAAATTCCACAAATGGATGCTCCTCCTCCTGGTATATTATTTTTAGTGGCGTTTTGTTTCGGAAATTCGGATTTTGGTAACACTTTTGAGATATACATTGCTAATTTCAGTAGATAATACCAGACGGCCAACTCTAGAATTTCAAAAGAAGCTGGAAGCCATCTTTAATGATGGAACGGAAACAAGGGCTGAGCAGCGCCAAAGAATCAATAGGCCTAGAATCCAATTTTACAATACGTTTCAACTGGAACCAAATAAAAAATTCAGCAGAAACGCAGTGGAACATTGTATTGGAAAGACACTGACAGAATCTCTTGAAGGCAAGAAATACTTTTCAATCACGGCGTCTGCACTTACTGCAGCTGTTGCTGAGATCATTCGAAATCGGGTTCTTGAATTTGGCTACGATCGGTAAGGAATTCAATTTAAAGTTTACCCTCAAAATAGCCACAATTGCGGGCCGTTCCAAATAAATTTGCGATAGAAAAAGTTTTTTTTTTAACTTACAGATACAAAATTATTGTCCTAGTCAGTATTGGACCAATGGCTCGCCAAGGAATAGAAATCGGAACGAAATGTTTATGGGATCCGAGTAGAGATCACTATGCTTATGGAACGTTTCAGAGTTACCACATCTTTGCATCCGCCTGCGTTTATGGAATCTATTTTGACTGAATAATTATCAAAAGTAGTTAATGTAGATCCAAATTTTAATTGATTCTGAACAAAATTTACGCGTTTAGCTTGACACATTAAAAACATTTCTAAAAACCTTGTTGTACTACCCAATCTTTAACCTGTTCCTCATATTCGCCTTTAATGTAAACGATTCTGTAGGACTCATTCACCCAGGTTTGAATCACCTTCTCCGGAAATAGTTTTTTCAGATAATTACCAATGTCAGCTTCCAGCGCCTATATATGACAAATAGGAACGACTGTTATAGTGGATTGCAAATCCTGAATTTGCGCACTCAAAGCATGACTCTCAACAGCCTAGACTTTAGGTAACTAGTCTTACCCAAATGTTTCCTTCCACTTGCTTAATCCTTGTCCAGCGACGTTGACCTCGCTGACGTGTAAAAATAGTAAGGTAGACTGGAACTAAGTGATTCTTCGTCCTTGGGATGAAATATTGGGCACCGAGTGAGGGCGGGGACGGAGGTTTCCATCCAGATGGGTATACAACTGTCGGATCTTTCGGTGGTTCTGGAATATATTTCTTGGGTAGAATTTTCTCAACATACTTCCACTCAGCATATGACTTCTCGACTTCAGTATACAGTTCTTTTGGCCCTTCATCCGGTGCATCAATATATCGGCTACTACCGAACCCATGTCCTGATGCATAACGAGCTTGATGACCAGAAACCTATTACACGGAAATGTAGGTTTAACCGTGCAATTCAATTTTCAAAAATCAACAGGTAATTAAATGAGCTTACCACCAAAGCCGTTGCTCGACGTACTGCGCTTTTTCCAGGAAATTTTAGGGCTAGTGATAACATCGAAGACATGATTACTTAACTTGTTTGCCAAGGCAAGAACGGCTCAGGGTTGATGTCAACCTGAGGTCACAAATCAATTACCGGAATAATTTACCAATTTTTAATTCAGTTTCTTAAATCCCAAAAACACATCAACAATCAATCAATCAATCAATCAATCAATGCATTTGCAATAACAAAAACATTTCTATTGTAATTAATTGTAAATTAGTTAAACTCAAATTATTTGAAAACAATTTTTGCATTAGCGCCACTTATCTCAAATTTAGTTTCACAAATTCACTTCAATGTTCAAACAAAATCCATCCTTCACTTTGTTTATCTGTAAATTAAACAATTAGCAATTTAATGTTTAAAAATTTACGTACAACTCAACTAAATATCAATTTGGAAAATTTTCTACGAATATTTTGTTTTAACTTCGTTTTAATTTGCAAAATCAGTGTTTGGTTGTAAAAAGCCTAGTTTCTACCGTTCACCCCCAGAACGGATTAATTTTCTAGGTAATTCGACATAATCAGAAAATATCAATTTTGATATTTCAATCTCAGTTGATTGAATAATTATAAATTGTTATAATTATTAAAAGTAATTCAATTAATTAACTAAACCACCTATACAAAGATAACATATTTAACAGCGATCAATTCTTGTTTGGCGTATGATCGGGACACTGGAGTCACTCCATCCTACAACTTTACAACTTTTAGTAAGTACCTTTGCGGTATAGTTCGATCACCCTGCCAGACTAATTCTACACATGCTTATCGAAGGTCAAAGGTCATTGATCTATTCCTAGATATTTTTTTAAAAAATCTTTATCTATCATTTGTTTTTGTTTACAATTTTTAGCGTATTATTTGAAAAATAAACACCTGGTATGAATTTTCTGCAAATTGGGCGCATGCGCAATAATCCTCCTTCTTCCACCTTCGACATTCGATTTTTACAGCTATTTTCAGCTTTTCTCTTGTTGTCATGCCATAGAGTTTTGCTTCACACACCCCTCCCTTTTCTCAGTAAATAAATTCTTGGTACTCCTCCTTCCTTTTCCCATCATCCATCCATCCGCCATTTCAGAAAAAGAAAACCAACACAAAGTCAGTGAATAACATCTTCAAATCTTCAATCAATTAAATCAAATCAAATAAATCACACTCAATTCAAATCAATTTCAACATTCAAGACACGTTCTCTTCTCTCTCACAATAAAGCAGCATAATCAAGGTAAGTTGTTAATCAGTTACGCGACTTCTCAAATAAGTACCTAAAACTGTATCTTTGATCTTCGGCGTTGTTCGTATGCAGCAGCTCAGATTGAGTGACGGTTTGCGAAGCGAAAAACGATACCCATTAAGTATTCAATTGTGATTTAGAATTTATTATGTTTCGTGTGTGTGTAGTGTTTATTCAATTCAAGAAGTGACAAGAAAGGATTCAAGATAATTCCATTCGCCAATACTTAAAGGACCCCGTTTGTTTTCATGAATGTGATTTTCGTAGAACAAATACCGGAAGAAAATATTTAAAATGTACAAGTCGAAAAGACCAGATCGCGGTGATCGAGGAGGAAACTCTCCAGTTTCGAAGAGATCAAGATCCAGTCTCGGACGTTACAATGATGTCGATTCGGATGATGATAAGGGAGGACGTGGTGGGCGGAGTCGAAGTCCCTTGACTGGAAGTCGTAGCGGTCGGGATAGAGAAAGGGACTATTATGAAAGCTCGAGCAGGAGTTCTGGATACAAAGACGGAGGGTATGGAAATACTCCCCGTTTATTACCGTTAGTTGTATGGTTGCCAAAGCTTCTGACCCGTTAAATTTATTTGTTTATATCAGGCACCACGCTCCTTCCTCCGGAAGTATTCGACCCTACCAGTATAAAGTGCTTTGTATCAGTGCGCTGCATGCAAGAGCTTCTGACGAAGCAGTTCGAGACACGCTGTATCGTGAGTTTAAACGATTTGGAGACATCAGTGTTAAGGTTGTTCATGAACCGGACGAAAGAGTTGCATACGTGTACTTTCGAAGTTATGAAGATGCCAAAGAAGCCAAGAGCATGAAATCAAGGATAATCATTTTTGACAAGCCCGTCATGATTGAGGCAGCATATGAATCTAGCAGTAGCAGCAGCAGCAACAACAATAACACCAATACTTCCAACAACTACAGACCGCATGACTCTTATGATGGTGGATCTCGTGGGAGTGGTGGCTATGGCGGTGGTGGTGGTGGTGGTGATCGTGGGGGTGGCAGTTCTTACAATAGGAGGTATGCGTGCCAAGGCAGTGCACTTGATTTATCAAGTCTCGGTTATGTGTTAATTCAGATATGACTCGAATGTCAGCTCAACGAGTTTTCTCAAGTTCTGTTCTAAAAGTTTAATTGCCGATCGCATTCGCAAGCGCCAGTGGCTGGTCACTTTGTGACTACGTGCTGTATCAGTGGTGGGTGTTACTCTTACGAATTGCCAACACATTGAAATTTTCTATCTACGATTTACGAGCTGTATCTCACTCCAATCCACGCTCGCTAATAGAGGAAGGGAATTGCTGAACGAGAAAAATCTGTGTCAGATCCGCAATTAGTTAAGTTTCTTACTCTGTTTCGATCATGATTTTCGATCCTTGATCGAATGTTAGCTCTCTACATGCCAGAAGTTTCAAGCTCCAGCCTAAGCCGATCAGTTTAACACATTTTCTTGTAAGTGCTTGGTGGATTAATAATTATTGGTGCTTAGTTGAGAGTGCGCAACGGCATCATTACAAAGACGGAGAATCAGAAGGACTCGCAACAAAGGATGATCGATGTCCATAATTCATTCAGCGATAAACCGTGGCGATTGAGGTCATATTGGATAATGTGAATGTGAAGTTTCCTCGACAGCCACTACGCCGCCCTGATTTCTTTCCTAAAGTTTTCCAGCATTTAATTTTTAAGCCTTACAGAACCTGTCCTTTCAAAATTCAAAACTAAAACCTGTGTTCAGTTCCATGTGATAACTGAGAATGGTTGTGTTCTAAATTGTGATTTTTAAAGCTAGAAATTGTGTTTGCCAAATGTGATTTGAGTTTTTCTATTTTCCATTTCAAAAAGAAGCAAACCTTGTAGAGATTCCAGTACATATTCTTTTCATAACTAAACGTTAAAACCCGCGGTGATTTTATTTATATACAATAATTTGATTGTGAGTTATTGGAAATTGGAATCAGCGAGGTTTATGTGCCTTCCAGCGGAGTCATTAGTGTCAGTGCTCTGAGCAAGAAGTTCGAGTGCAGTTATTAGTGTTACGTTTAACTTATTCTGTTGGAAGCACAGAGGATAGCTTGGGTAAAATGATAAACGGCTTCGATATTCCTTCCAGATTAATTAATCTTAAATGTTCTGATTTACTTCATTACCAGATCTCCACATTTGCAGCCTCCACCGAATTCATACGATCGAGGTCATAGAGATGATCACCGGGGTGGTGGTGGAGGGGGAGGATACGATCGGTATCACGGAGGCCATGGTGGTCCTCCAGCACCAGCACACAGCGGTCCCCCACCGCCACATTACAATATGACGCGGCATGATGACTATCGCCGTGGAAGTGATCCTCGTGACTTTGGAGGTAGTGGTGGTAGTAGTAGAGGTCACCATCAGCCAATGTATCCGCCGAGGTAAGTTTTATATTATTACTCCTGTGTTGTTAACTATCACCTGAACGTTTTGATTTTTTTTGTCTTTCAGATACGACAATTATAATAGCAATTCCAACCGATACCCACCTGGGCCACCACCACCATCACACGGTCCGCCGATGCGAGGACCTCCTATGCCGCCCCCAAGTGACAGAGCCCCTTATGAGAACAAAAAGGACAAATTTCCCAACTATTTGCATCACATAGCTCCAGAGGACGATCCACTTGCCACTCGAACGCTCTTTGCTGGAAATCTGGAAGTGAATATCCCCGATGACGAATTGAGGCGAATCTTCGGGCGATATGGTACAGTTGAGGATATTGACATTAAACGCCCACCACCAGGGACAGGAAATGCGTTTGCATTTGTTCGTTTTGCGAATTTGGATATGGCAGCAAAGTAAGGTTTAACGTTCAATGTATTTTTCTTGAAAGTAAGGTTCTTCCTCGTAATGTAAACGTAAGATTCAATTTAACTCTGGTTATATTTTATTTTATTTCTTTCAGAGCAAAAACAGAGCTCTCAGGTCAATATATTGGAAAATTCCAGTGCAAGATTGGTTATGGCAAAGTAAACCCGACTACCAAGATTTGGGTTGGTGGTCTCGGCCCTTGGGCAACTCTTTCTCAAATTGAGCGTGAATTTGATCGCTTTGGGTCAATCAAGAAGATCGATTGGGACAAGGGAGATCATCAGTGCTTCATAACTTATGAGACAATCGATGCGGCTCAGGCGGCTGTAAAGGATATGCGTGGCTACGCCCTTGGAGGAAACGACAAGAGAATTCGAACAGATTTTGCAGGAGTTGAGCAAGTGGTGGGTTATGCCGGTAAATACGAAGACAAAAGTTATGACTACGGAAGTGGGGGTAGCAGTGGCGGCGGAAGTAGGAAGCGTCCTACGTCTTCGTCATCAAATGTAGTTATATCTGCTGGCGGAGGAGATGAAGAAGCTCCAGCGGCTAATTACTCACCACACTCAACGGACAACGCTGAGAGTCAAAGCGATTCGGAATCAAATGTTGAGAGACGAAAGCCGGATGCTACAGCTGGAAGAAATGGCACAGCTACATCAGCTGCATCGGCTATGACACTCAGCTCAGCTAAATCTGTTGTCGACATTTCCCGAAAGCAAACAGTCGGATGGCAAGGAACACTTATTCTCAAGAACAGTGTTTTTCCAACAAAGTGAGTTGAATATTTTTTAAAGCCAGCTATATTTACCACATGGGCTTTACATGCCTTGCTTACAATTTTAATTGCAATTTAATTATAATTTAATTTTAATTAAGGTTGTATCTCACCGAAGGAGATTTGCAAAATGTTAACGTGCTACTCAAAGATGAAGAAGGAAAAGACAAATTAAGGATCACACAGAGGTTGCGTCTTGATCAAGTAAGTCTTGATCCCGTTCTGTTTTTCTAATATGTGTACGCTCGTAAAAATCAATGTATCTTTCTCATTTACGTAATTGTTTACAATTTTTATCACAACAAAAAGCAAATATTTTATTTTCTAAAGGCCAAACTTGAAGATGTCACGAAACGCATGGAAGCTTCGTCTGGTTATGGTGTCTTCCTTGGATGGCCAGCTTCTGCAAATTCACCGCTGTCATCTCCTAATGCTGGTTCTGAAAGTCCAGTTCAGTCTCGACCTTTGAAAAATTTGGTTTCCTACTTGAAGCAGAAGGAAGCCGCGGGCGTGATCAATTTGTTAAACAAGGCGATTGACTTGACTGGAGTTTTGTATGCATTTCCACCATGTGCATTCAGTCTTGAACTTCTTCAAAAGACATTTCCTGGGCTGGAAGAGACAAAAGATGACTACTTGGTAGTGGTCGTAATTCGTGGTGGGACGGCTTGAATTCAATGATGAAACAGACAAAAAGCAAAATGAATCATACGACGTGTTAATTACTATTAGAATGCGAGTTAGAAAATTAGATGAGTAACAAAAACAAAAATGTCAATAATCTGTCATT
>JABASL010000458.1:0-11747 GCA_019775825.1 Neanura muscorum | reverse complement strand
GAACTTGATTTTGAAGTTGAGAGGCGTTGAGCTGCAGCACTTCGAAACCGTTGACAATGGGCCCTTGAGTTTTGATCGACTTCAGTCGACTTATTTTTCGAGATTAACTTCCATTGAAACAAAGAAGTGAAGCAGAAATAAAATGTCCTCTAGGTGGGATTATTTAAATTTGAATCAATTGGTCAACTTCAGAAATCGTGTTGACATGTAAATCAAATTGAGTAGATCTACCTCCCAGATTTCTACAGTTAAACTAACTGCACTTCACCATCCGGATTCCGGAAAGTCAGTTGTCAATGGTCATCAACAATGGCTCGAGTACCCTTTTTTGAATCTTCGAAAAAAATGTAGAAAAAATGTGATCCAGATGTTCTAAATTAACTGATCAAAATGCAAGGCAGGCAAGGGCCCATTGTCCTTTCAAGTTCGGTCCATCCCCGTCCAGTCATTTTCAATTATGAACAATTTACCACCCTCGAAGAGTCACTTTACAAGTTCAACAAGAGATAGGCGTCCTGTAAGGGCTCCCTGGACATGTCAACTTTTCAAATCCTTAATTGTCCTGGGTCAAAACTTCTAAAGGACACAAAGGGTCCTACATTTTTATAACACGCCTCTCAAAAGGTTTCAAATGTGCACATACATTTGTCATCCCTTAACCGTTTTTTGGATGACATTAATAAAGTCCCTCTAATCATAAAAATGGGGCGTAATTTTTATATTTTGTATAAAGGTCACAAGGTGGTCGGATCCTAATTTGTAAAGACTTCCTTACAGATACAGCTACGAATTCCAGCAGTGTCATTTTCCAAGGGCCCTTTTGTGTTTTCCGGATTTTTTAAGGGACATATCGGATGACACGTCAGGGGGTCCAAAGCCTGATAATTTGGATAGATTAGCATAAAGTATAGAAAACAATTCCCTTGTTTAGTTTTTTGTGTTCTGAATTAAAGTGATCCAATTGAAAATATTTTTTTAAACACTTTTTTAAAAGAATTTTAAAAAAATTGAGTCTCGCTGAATTCCTGTACTCAAAGCAGCTCCACGAGTCACTACTAATAACTGCTTAGAAGGACCAAGGGACCCCTTATTTTCTAGATCAAGTATGTTACCTTCGTTAATACTCCCTTCAAGAGGATTGCACCGTCACCGCGGCCGTCACCGTTACCGTGACATACTGTATGTCACGTCTCGAGTTTCTTCTTGGTCTTTTCACCTTTCAGAATTGATTGATGAGATTAGTATCAAAGACATGGCACCTGACACATGTAGTTAAGGGATAAGATACAGCTTTTCCTGAAATTCAAGAAGATGTGATCTTAAGGGACAAACACAGGGTCCATGGTACCCTTAGGTTTAGGAATTGTGGAATCGGTTGGAGTCATGTAGACATGTCATGCATATTCGTGATTACTTCTAATCTTCCTCAGCACATACTGGTATTGTTAACTTTAAGTACCCCCAGATTCCCTGCATCTTTTAAAAATTCCCATGTTAAAATGACACTTAAGGCTCATTCCCGTACCTTTTTATTAAGGAAAAGGATCAAATTACGTCGAGACGACTCACGACGACGACTGCCAAGGACTTGAGGGAAGCAGCGTAGCGTAAACTTAAAAAAAAATCCGAGACGCTGGAAACTTATCATTCGTTATGCATTTTCTGGTGATAAACCCTTGGTTTTAAAAGTCATCTAAGTAGGCCTAATAATAACTTTCGAGGAAGATGAAACCTTAAAAGGAACCCTTTGGGGGTACTCACGATTCTACGACTCGGGCTCCTCTGTCTATTCCCATCTAAATGTCCTCCAAAACCAGGTCCAAAATAATTATTTACTGACAATGGTCCCTTCAGTCCCTCTCTCCCTGATTACAGCCTTTTGTCTTTAAATTATATTCAATTAGATATAGCTAAGAGCGTGGAATTCCACCGGAATTCTGGGACTCAAGGCTCAAAAACGTTAAGATGTGATTTACCCTAGAGATAACACATCACACAATGTAGCTTGTAAGGACCAATTCAACATAAATAAATTTAAAGGGCTCACCAACGCGTTGGTGAGCCATTTGAAAATTACATATGCAACGTTTAGGTAATTTTTTCAGAATTTTTCAGCTAATACGTTTTCAAATGGCGCTGAAGTTGTACAAGTTGCAAGCAGGTTTATACGTTATTTGCAAATTTGGCAACAGAAGGATGTAGGGAATGATGTCAAAGGGCCTGGAGGGTTAGTACCTGCAAGGCATAACGCTTACGATATTCTTCGGTAATAAAAATTTGATGTGATCCGTTAGGATTTAACCAACGAGCGACCGTTTCCACCTGTTTCTATTGTTGTTAAGTTTGATTGTTGGGATTTTTGGGAGAATCTAAGGGTACCTGGCATAAGGCTTAGCTCTTCCTATTCTATTGTTGTCCACCAACCTACAACAATGGGACACTCAACTGAGCAGAAAGAAGGGGTTAAAACATTGGCAATGAAAAAAAAAATGAACTGCTACTGTTGGTGAACCCTTGGAAGGATTTCTCATTAAAAAGTAAAACCTCCCCCCTTCATACTAAAAATTTAACAAATGACTTCAAAATCCTTTTTTACTTTCAACAATCAACGGAAAATGACCTCAAGCCCTTAGATAATTATTTTCCCTTAACTTCAATCTCATATCCAAAATCAGTGCCCTAGCCCAGCCTAAAAAGTACCACATTTCCACGGTGAAATCAAGGAAGCGGATTGAAGCTTGATTGCTCATCCCTGAAGGAACTCCTTCCGTGGTCCAGAGCTCTCAGGGTCTCTCGCATCCCTCAACATTTTGGACAAAAAATTCGTATCACTTTTGTTCAAAAATTGTTGAAAAAGCCTCATCTATCCCTAAGCCGGAAATGGAGGCTTTGTCTTCCTTGGAGACGACTTCACAAATACCAATCCCCCCTTAAGAAATACTAAATTTTAAAAAACATATTTTCCCATTTTTAACCCATTTCCTGTTCTTTTATTTAGAAATCTTTGAAAAACAAAAGTTTCGATAAGCATAAGGCTACAAGTTCGAAACATTCATCTAAATTCTTAAACCTGTTTGTTAACTAACTACTTTGAATCTGAATTTTTAATTATTTTACAATATAAGTCTATTACGTTTAAGTAAGGAAGAACAAAACTGACTTTGTGGGGAAGATATTCTCATAAGGACTAGATGTATGTTGGATTGAAAAACTTAAATTAAATATTAAAATTACGTAACATTTGATCCAAGTGCTTATAAGCAAGAAAGGAAGAAAAAAGATCAAGTTCTTACGTGTTACGAAAATAAATTTTCGTAAATCTAATATTAAGTTTTTAATTATTATTCTTACAAGAGTTTTATTAACTTTCGGATTGTTTAATTTTGACTAAACACTTCACCTTCCATCATTTTCGTCTTCTCGTCAGCAGTATACAAAAGTTGGACTCTCTTGGTCTTGGACGGTCAGCACTAAAGGAACAAAGAGAGGTCAAGAGGTCGCTGATCATTGCATCTGTCCCACTTTCTCCTCGTCTTCCACCACCTTGACTCCTCCTACGGCTACGGCTGTGGCTGTAGATGTAGAAGCTGACGAAATCATTGCTGCGGCAGGGTGAGGCATCTTCTCTTCTGAATTTTGGACGAGTATTGGGAGGGCCTTCTTCTTCTCCTTCATGTAATCTAAATTGTTAGACAAACAATGGTTGGATTAGTTATCATTGTCACGAATAGTTTATAGTGAAACTTAATGGTTCAGTTAGGTCAAAATAATCCATAGTCTGAGTGAAGGGAGTCGAGTCCAAGTCAATTCTAGGACTCGACTCCAAACTCAACCCTGTAGCTTTAACTACTAAATCATGATTTCAAATTCGGATATTTAATGGACTACGAGTCCAAACATTGTGAACTACTTTAGAGAGTGTTGACAATGTCAAAATGTCATTCTGAGTAGGCTTTTAAGACCCAAGAGATAAGGGATGTGTTAAGAGATTTAGAAAGAAGATGCCAAAAATCTATTGTTCCCTTTCCGAAGTATACACACCCCAGGATTTTAAACATGGATGGAGTCGTTCGTAGAGGGTTTAAATTAATTAAAGTGGGTTTGTATATGTGTTAGTATAGACGATGAAAAAAGATCGAGATTGAAGAGATCCTGTCTACTTTCGTCTGCCTGGCCTGGCCCTGGACCAAAACCTGACCTTGAAATAGGGCGTCTCGTCTCACAGTTTTTTTTCTACTGTCGAGGACCACATTATGTCTAGGGTGGTTCCCCTTGAAAAAATCTCGACTTAAAGGGAGAAGAGAATTAAAGGATCCCTTAAAAAAAATGAAACCCTTCCTAAAATCTTGGAACAGTGAGAGTATAGTAAATGACTCGATGGTCCTTACTACTAGTGTAACTAGAGACTGGTTTAAACCGATTTTTTGTTAATTTTTTTGGTTGTACACGATCCCTTAAGCTCCGAGTAGATTTAATATAAAAACAAAGGGATGATGGCACACATGTCCTTTAGAAATTTAAAGAAGCCGTTTACTAGGTATGGGGCGTTACAACATCCTTACAGCCCGAGTTAATTGTAACCAAAGGTCGTGGTCCCTTTTCGCTAATTATCGCACGGCAATTAAGCTTTGAATTGAGAAATACAATGGAGGTTAGATTTAGCCGAAATTTAGCCAGGGTACTAACCGTTGTAGCCGATTCAAATGCGGGGGTAAACGTCAAGGGCAGGCCAACCCTTGTTATTCATGGAAGATAATGATAATGAATAACTAGTTTATTGACAAGTATTGAACGTTTACTCGAATATTGGGAGCAAATTAACCTTGATCGCATGTGAATTGAACTGACAGTTCGCAGCGATTGGGTTGATGAATTTGTTTGTAGACCGTCAATGTGGACATGTAGAAAAATTTCAGTCAGAAAATTGTTTGTACCTGTGATTGGCCGCTGCCTTACACCAGAGGTAGTTGCAGCGCTGCAGAATCGCTTTCCAGCGGGTCCTGGGCTCTTAATCCTTACTGTTGGACTACTGTTTGACCCAGTGGAAGTTGAACTTTTGACCTGATTGGCTTCCGCTGACTTTGGTGTCGAGGTGGAGGATGAGACAATGACAGCCACTGCTGCAGTAGCAATAGTAGTCACTTCCATAGGAACTTCGGAAGTTATGGGCAGCTCCTGTTTTATTGATGGGCTGTACTGGATGTCCGGATCATTAGTAGAGACTAGAGACCAGTTGTACATGGGTTTGACTTCCGTGCTTGCTGCACTAGATGTTGTTTGACCTGGGGTTCCGGTCTCTGGGTCAATGTTCCATTTCTCGCAGAATCCATTCCATTTCTGTTGTACCAGATTTTCAAGGACTGTGCGTGCATAGTCAGGATCCAATGTTCTGCCAAAAGTGATTTTTCTTACAGCCCTTGGAGGCGGTGGTGGGACTACTGTTGTCGTCGTCATTGTCATTCTTAGATTCAGTCTTCGTTGTAGAATATCTTGAGTCGATGATGATGAGTCAATTGGATTAAAAGTATCACCAGAGCTCATTCTACGAAGAGAGTCCTAGGATTAAAAAATTTGTATGGCGACGACACGACGTGAGTCCTAAACCACAAAGACGTGCAAAAATTAGAACCACTGAACCACGATTAATACCACGATTAATAACCACATCAAAGAACAAGTTAAAAGGCTTTGAACATTAATAATTAGCACTAATAATTATTATGATCACCACAGAAAAAGGGTGCGGCGCCTTCGCCTTGGTTTAGTGTGGATGGTCTTACCAGTAAGATGAAAGTTGAAAACGTCCACTTGTCGTCGATTAAAAAAGTTAGTTAAATGAAGATAAAGTTTAGCAGTATAACAATAGTGATTAGCAATTGTTTTGAGTATACTTAAAATAACAAAAGGGGTGGTGTCGTGAGTGTTCTGAAAGGTTACTACCGTATGGACGGACGTCTAGGGATGGAATGAAGGCACTTGGACTTGGACGTCTGGTGATAGCTTTTTCTGGATGACGATGGGTCGATGCGATGATGGTGTGTTTGGGTATAATTTTTGAGGTCCGTTGGTATTTTGAGGCGGGCAGGAGGGAGAGAAGTACGTTGAGCCATGGGCTTCTTCCCTCCAAAACAACTGTTGGCCGTTGGATTTACTACTTTACAACTCCACTTACTACAAACGGTGTCCACGGTCCGTCTGGGGTAAGTACGGGGTCGTCCAACTACAATACTGGGAACAATGACCTGTTGACTTGTCCATTGTGTCCAAAAACGTATGGATGGAAAAACAAAAATATGAGATAAGACACTTTGACAGAAAAATTTGCACAAGGTAGTTGACATCCTGGGCCAATGAACTTTTCCCTAAGGTACTTCTGAACTTTCGAATTGCGAATCCAAAATCTGGCTCGTGCCAGTGCGCAGGTCCATCCAGCTGAAGTGACACATTAGTGACAATGAACTCTCAAAATCCGAATTCCTGGTTTTTCCGTTTCCGCAATAAGACGAATAACAAACGACGTGACAGAAGCTCTACATTTTCAAAATCAGGTATTTTCTTGAACCTAAAATATTGACCCCAAATAGGAAATGTCAGTGACCCCGAGCACCGCCGCATCACAGAATATGATGAAGTTTGGAAGAAAAAAAAGTCCCCTTGAAACGAATAATTTCATGCAGAATAAGATGCTGTCGACTTTTTAGCATAATTTCTCAACATTTTCCTTACTTTTAATTTTTAGAATGAAAAAGTTTTTAAATAGAATTTAAAATTTAACTGCGGTTCACTCGCTATTATGTGGAAATTTTGCTACAAAATGTTAATTAGAAAAATACAGAGGTCGTAATCCGTGAAGATGACTTACGTCAGCGTCTTACGACAACGTAAGACTTAAGGCAACGTAAGACAACGTTTAAGGCTTTACGGCCTTAAAAAACTCCAAAGAAAGAAGGCGTTTTCAATATTCTAAAGTGCTAAAACGATTTATTTAATTCAATTTGGTTTGTAGATTAGGTTAGAGTTAAGGTTAGGTTAGGTTAGGTTGGGGTTAGGTTAGGGTTAGGGTTATATCCCATTGTTAGTTTCTATTGTTATAACTTGCAAACAGGTAAGCAACAATGCTTCACTTTAGGTGAGTAAATTCCTTGAATTTTGCAAAAAGTTCGTTTTCGTTGTAAAAAATATTTCGGCAAACAATGGCAAGTATAAATCCTGGCAGCAATTTTTAGAAATATTGAAGTGTTAAAAATTCCCCTTTTTCTAAATCTATTCTTACACCTATTTTTTTTTTAAATACAAATGCTATTCATAAAGGTGATTGATGGATGGAAACAGAATGGAGTCTGTTGTTTTTAAAAAATGACTCAATTCACACCCTAGGATGTCATTGTAAGTTTTTTGATTGAAAACCGTGCTAATTCGGTACATCCGATATGACCTCTCCCATTTAAATTTATTTCATTTAATTCTAATCAATTATATTCAGCTCTTTTGAAAAAGTACGAAGCATCATGTGCAACTCCTAAGTCCCAGGTCTAATTAAATTCTGTCCCCTCTGTTTCATGTCTCGGAATGTCAGTTGTATGTCACCCTGCTCAGTTTCAAAGGGTACCCAGGATGCGGGGATCATGTCAATGGCAGCTGTGGACATATGGACCAACTTTGGCTTCTATACGGGCACTACCTTTTTGCTTCAGTTCTAAAATTTTGATACTTGTAACAAAAATGATACCGGAAGTTACAAAGCCACAAAAGAGTTGCTCCAAATTCGATCTGCTAAGAATTTTTGATGAAGTTTCAATTTCAGGGTAACTAACCAATACAATGTAGAAGTTTGTAAATTATACTTCCAGAATTAAAGCCTCAACTTCCGATTTGAAAATGCTTCTGAAGCATTCTAAAAACAAAAAATTATATGTTGGCTTCTTGTACTCTGGGTTTAAAAATAGAAAAGCAGACGAATCTTTCCGTAGTTTCGGTTCTTAAAATCCGGTTCTTCTTAACCGCAATGAAAAATAACTATTGCTTTCATTACTCGAAATTATTTCTAGCGGCCATGTAAATTGGGCTAATTTATGGTTTTCATCGTATTAAATCTTGTTTTAAAACTCACTTTCAATTTTTTCTTGAATAATTTTACAATTTAAGGACACGGAGTTATACATTTCGCTGATTTTTTAAAAAAAATTGTTGAAGTTTGAGCATAAATTTACTAATCAAACAAGCCCGTCCGAAGACAGGATTCAAAGTAAATTACTAAACCCCAAAAATTAACCTTAGAACAGGTTAATGACAGGCTTGTTTGGTTCTAGGTAAGAGCAGGGTCAAATGGAGTTTTTCGGTTGCTAGCTTCGCTTGCTCCGTGTGACGCTTGAGATGCCATTTCTCGTGAGAATATTCGGAATAGTTTTAGTAAGTTGTTTTGCTATTTTTTGAATACTTTACTCCTTTGTTTCAGCGTTTCAGCTCATCTTTTCCTGAGGATCGATTTTTTATATAATTGAAAGGGTGAAAGTAATTGTAAGCGTTGGGGTTGTATTGTGGCGTGGCGTGGGTGCGCATGGGGGCGGCGAATAGGGATGAAAGGTAATAGTGATGAAAATGAAGCGTGCTGGAAGTTTATTTGTGAAATTGATGATCGGATGCTGCTCTAGTAGAAAGTCTGCTCAAGTATAAAGTCACTTATTATTTTGGCTAGAATTGACCAGGTGTAAATGAGAGCAGGAATCATTCGTTTCACCTGGTACCCTTCAAGTCTCCCTTCGAGTTTGGTCTCATCCCTGAACTTTATTAAGTCCAGGGATGAGCTCTTACCTGCTCATCAATTCATAATTCATAATAATAAAAATAAGTAGTCGGAAGAGGGAGTTCACTTTAGAAATGAGAAATTACCCGGGTGCGGGCGCGATGAGGTCATGCAGAGTCCAAGTTAGACCGTTTTTTCAAAACGATCGACTAATTTTCCATTGTTCTTCCGCATCTTCATTTACCCCTCCAAATTCTACAGAAACTGAACCCCTGAAAGTTAGGCCCGACGGCCCCAGTGTCTATACTTTCATTTTTTCGTTCGAATATTGATAATCGCCAACGCTAAAACTTTGGTCATTTTATTCCTGAGGTCAATCTCAACTATCAGCCAAGCCGAAATTGCTGACTCGCAGCTCAGAGGCTGAGGGCTTGATCAAAATTTTCGATAAATGTTACTCATTTTCTTGAATTTCATTCCCAATTTTGGTGCCACGCGGAAAACAATATAATTTTAAGCTGAGATTATTTCATCGATTCCCCATGATTTGGTCGTTTTTCTCACTCTGACCAACATGACTCAGGGATCTAACAATCCTTGCAGATGCTCATAAATTTTTTGAAAAATGAAGCGTGATAGTACGGGTACAATTCTCCACATTTCAAACGACTTGACGCAGGCACAGCGTTTAGAGAATCATATTGCTAAAGCCGAATATCAGAACAAAATGACCAAAATTTAGTTTTGGTTGCTGGTGACCGGTGATGTGGATTCGACATGTTAGGAAGACAAATTAGTTTCTATCAGCTAATTTTCCCAAGCTCTGTGTCAGATTTATGATTAATTGGATCACTTCCGGTTGTATTTAATGTATTTAAGGGCTCAAAGGAAACTTCCGATTTGGATTCCGGAAGAAGTAGAGATTCGTTTAGTAGATTCAATACAATTTATCAGTTCTTTTGTTCTGTCACCATCATGATCCCCCTTGTCCTTTTCCCATCAACAAGCCCTCCACCGCTGCGCTGATACAATTCTCAACACATTTACAAAGTATATTTTACAACTTTACGACTCATTTCCTGCTTCCGGCTTCCGATTTGAACAAATCTTTACAGATTCCCAATTTTAACCCTCTCCAATATAATAGTGAACAAGTGTAATGGATCATTGTCAGTAGAATAACGGTTTACACTGTGTTGACACCGTGAGAACAAAAAACATTAAGTTCCCTTATGGTGTCCAACGTCATCACCCCACCTACATGAAATGTCCACGGGTCACCCATTGACCTTTCAGAAAATGAAATATATGACCGATTTCCAGAATATTTATCTTGGTATGTGGTCACAACCATGAAGGTCATGCTCTGTAAAAGTAGAAACAGAAACACATTTTTTAACTTTTTTTTCACGCATCGTCTAGATAATGCGGAAACGACTCACAGATTTTTGTAGACTTCAAGTACCCACAAAAACATAATCGTAAAGATGTCAAGTTAATTAGAAACTGAACCGAAAGACGATTCTGAGGCTTTGAAGCTCTTTGAAGCTCCTTAGTTTCGAAACCCCAGAAAAGGTCAAATTCTCCAAGCCGTTAGTTTTAACCTTGACTTTCACATCACAAATTTTCTAAACCAATCCTAAAACCGCAACCAGTCGTGTAACCTTGGACTATGGTTTGTCACGTTGACGCTCAAAGGCTTGGTATGGATTTCACCAAAACCAATTTGGTATTGGTTTCACTCATTTACTTCTGAATTGCGAGGCGATGCAAAAATACGCTGAAATAAAATTTGGGTCCTCGAAACCGCAATTGTCAAAGCTTACCGCCGCTCACGGATTTTGGGAATACGTTGGGCCACGTTGGCCTTGGCCCTGTTCTCTGGAGTCTGGAGGAGTATTGGAATTAAGGGATGTCGAATCGTGTCCCCGATTAACCAATATCCTAATGACCTCAACCCAACGGATCTAATTGACAAGGGATCAAATTGATGAGTTTTGAATTAGGAATTTAGTAACCCCGTGATGTCCTGCCCGTAAACTCTGAAACACGGATCACAAAGCGTGAGCAGTGTACCCTTCATTGTCAACCGGAGAAAGGGCCAGCCGGCTTGTTGACAGAATTGGAGGCGTGTCGAATTAGACGAGATTGATTCAATCCTAAAAAAAAGCCCTTCAAGTACTCGTCTGCACTTTGAAGAAAGGAGATCACAGTTTTATGAGCTTAGAATAAATGAAGAAATGGGGTATGTACATTGTCGTGATGAAAGTCAAAGAGAGCAACAGACCAGATCTGACAGGCATACACTTTTTAGAATAATTTTTTAAAAGGAAATGATGCTCAAACGGTTTTTAAAAAAAATCGTAGCGTCTTCATGCGTTTGTGCCTTGTACAGAATTTAGGGAATGCCAGGGGAAGGTGATTGATTATGGAGTCAAGGGGTGACTGAATAAAAACTGGAAATCGAAAGGGTGAGAAAAGGAGATTAACTTAACATTCCAAAGTCATCAAAGGGAATAATTAATGAATGTAGGGGTCAAAGGTCTCGGAATGCAGATCCCCCTTGAGGTGTTAAAACTTTTAGATAAACCGACAGGAAATTTTCATTCATTAGAGCCTCAAAAGCAAAACGTTTTTCAAATGTCAGACTTCAACGTCACTTAAATAATAAATCAATCTTAAAAATCCTTAATTTTACGTTTATTCATGTAGTTGGGACTTAGAAATAGATTCACAATTCGACATGATATTATTTTATGATTATTTTTTTTATTATACGTTTTAGTAAAAAAAAATATTTATATAATTCTTAATTTTGTATGTATTTTAATTGTGTTAAGTTTTTTTTAAACTACTGAAGTTCCTTGTTCCGGTCCTGAAGCCGTTTGAGCGCTCGCAGAACATTAATCCGTCCACGCCCGTAAGTATGATTCGGAAAAACATCTTCAGGAATTCCACCACAATTCCTTCCGGTCAGGCCCAATTTCGTTTCTGCCCCTTGACC
>JABASL010000457.1:0-14419 GCA_019775825.1 Neanura muscorum | reverse complement strand
GAAGAGCTTTCTGCTGGACTCGGAACGGGCTAGGGCCCTACCACTGCTCTGCATCAAGGCAGAGGCAAAAGGGAAATCAATTTTTCAAAAAGTTGCATAGAAAGTCGAAATTTTTTCCACAAAAGTTCACCCAAAAAAGAAAGCTCAATTTTATCGTAAATGAAAAGTTCATGCGCGTATTTGAGCATCTTAGACTTAGAATCTGGCAAAAAGGAGACAAAAATCTTCCTTCTTTTTTGTTCCCGAACACTGAAGAAAGTTTATTTGTAATGATGATGAATGGAGCAAGGATCTTTTTGTTTTCTCTTTTTCTCATGAATTTGATTGATTTTTTTGTCTTCCGTTTTTTTTTAGATTGAGGAATGTATGGTTTGTTCGGACAGAAAAGCTTCCGTTGTGTTCAAACCTTGTGGCCACATTGCAGCATGTGTAAGTTATAAGAATTATCTCAACATTCTTAATGATTTATTCAGAAGAAGTGAAGAAAAGAGAAAGCTAATTGGTAAATAATTCTTGTTCTATATCTAATTTCCTTTCTTGTTTTCTATTTTTTTGCAATTAGGAGAGTTGTGCCGTCATAATGAAGAAATGCGTCAAATGTCGGGCTACAATTGACAAGATGGCGACCATCCTAATTTCGCCCTTACAGAATCCAAGTGGAGTTTGTAAGCCCAAGTCAAACCTGGTCGTTCTCTCCTCTCCACCGTCAATTCCTGGAGCCAGTGGTGGATGCACAGTTAATAATCACAACAATAACAATAATAACCATCACGTCGTGACTGTGGCTAATAATAGTAACAGTAGCATTGGATTGAATACGAATACCCTCACCCTCGGTCCCAGTAACCTTTCACCAAGTATTGAAGCCAATCTGTTTAATACTCATGGAAGTGGGAATGGTGGAAATGGTGGAAGTACACCATTGACCCCATCAGTTTCTCCTGATAATTTGGCTCATGCCACAAATACAATGATAGCAGCAACAGGACATCTGAGCCTCAATTCTGGAACTGCCCTTCCTCCGCCTCCGCCTGGACTTTTATTGAATAATGGAGCCAAGGATTACTCTGATGTAGAAAAATTGCAACAGCAGTTGCAAGACATTCGTGAACAGGTAATCCCCAAGGGGGGAGGCCAATAGGATTAAAGGCCACTATCACTTCACTCCCTCCACTCACGCAAAGTCTTACTTTCACTTTTACTTAACACAAACTTTTCTTTTTACAGACCATGTGTCCTGTCTGCCTTGATCGTCTCAAGAATCTCATCTTTTTGTGTGGACATGGAACCTGGTAACATTTTTACAACCTTTAACCCCTCACCCTAAAATTGGGGTACAGGGTTCAATTCCATTTATTTTGTCGTACTTTCTCGTTATAATCGTCAACACTTTAGAGAATCTTGAAAACACAGCATAGACACCATTCGAAAAATTTCAGATTTCTCGTTGCCACCAAAAAAGTTTGCGTTAGATATTTCGATGAGTTCAATCAGTGTTGTTATTCTTAGCGCGAAAATCATTTCTCTAGCGCTAAATAGCAATTTAGCATAGTGCTAAATAGCATTTTTAGCGCTGAAACTGCTAAATAGCGCTAAATATTGGCCATTGCCAATGCAACATGCCAAAAAGGCATTTTTAGCATGCTATTTAGCGCTATTTAGCACCCCCTGCTTTTTAACACACAACACTGAGTATAATTCGAAACAAAAAAGTGATAACGCGGATACGGATAACATTAAATCCAAATTTTACACCGGACGGAAATTGGTTTTGACCTTGGTTTTTTTAGAATTTGTCAAAGACCCGCCAGATTTGCTAAACTAATGCGCCAATTCGCGCTTCAATTTTTTTTTGGAAACAAACCTAAGTCTAGCCTAACTTAAGCCTAATCCTAACCTAAGCTTAACCTAAGCCTAACCTAAACTTGTAGCCTTGTAACCTTTTGAGTAAGGATGGAGCGTTACGAACTGTTTTATTTTAACTAAACAAATATATTTAACTAAATTTTTAAAATTCTAAAAAAAAAAACCCTAATTTCATTTTTTTTTTGTAAATTTAGCCAAGCTTGCGGCGATCGAATTGTGGAATGCCCAATTTGTAGAAAACCAGTTGAGAAGAGGATTCTGCTGTACTGAAAACACCCCAACCATCGTGGATATTTGAAATTGGAGTTTTAAATTACAAAATTATTCTAAACTTATTTGTAAAAATGGAATTAAGTTTAGAGAGTTGCTAAACGGTCCAAGGTTTCCTTTCTAAAATTGCAAATTTTCAACATCCCAAATTGTGTTTGCATTCAAATTGATGTAAATAACCAAAATTCTTGAACATTTGGAAACAATTTTATTTGTCAATTGTTCTCAAAAAGTGTGACAAGGATTGGGAATTTATTCCCTTCTCATCTCCCATTCTCATCTCCCATTCTCATCATAAATTATTCTTTAATTCTTAAATTGATAATTGAACAGTTTTAATGAGTATAATTTCAAATCCAACTTATGCTTTAGATTTAACATGCTTAAGGATTTACAACCATTGACTACGTACATGTTTTAGCTGCTTTTCCGTTTGAGTAAATAGATTACTGTCCAGTGAATAAAATTCATCAAAATTAAGCTGCATTTTTTGTACAGATTACAAAGAATTTGTTCTTAGAAAACTTAAAACAAGAAAACGTTTTGAACGTTTTGACTCCACCAAATTTTAAATTAAAAACGACCCTAAAATTATTAACATAAAATTGGAACATAATTTTTGTACTACAAAAACCGCGGTGGGTAAATTTTTTTTTTAGCTGCCTTCGGTACTAATTTTGGTGAGCAAAAATTTTTGTGTAGAGTTTTTGAACCGGAAGTTCATTAATATCAATCAGGAAATATGAAAACAGTAGAAATAATAAAATAATACACTGTGACTAACAGGGCTCCAACGGACTTTCCACACCTCTGGACCAGTTGGCATCTTGCCTAAAAATAGGCATTATGGTTACAAGCGTGCTTATAGAATAAAGCCTCCTTTAATAACCTGCCTAAAATTAACATTAACCCTAAATAACCTTAACCATAACAAAAGTTACGAAGCAAACAGGTACAATAGCCCTAAAGTTTAGCCCTAATTTTAGTCCTCAATTTAAACTAGAAATTACAATAATTAGAAATTGGCTAGAAACATTTTGGAAGCAGACTCTTATCACAACAAACGGAAGAGAGTTCCATGCTTTTATAATTTTTTGAGTAAAGATGAACGTTGAAATATTTTTTTTTTTGGACAGAGGCATTATAAAAAGCATTCCCTGGATGGATTCCTTGGAGAAAGTTGTGAAGGACTGGAGGAGAAATGAAAAAAAAATGGAGAAATAGTTATGAATTGAAGAATAAATAAACCGTATTCCATTTTTCACACTTTTATGGAGTGTTTTCACTGACACGGCGTCCACGGTTTCTACGGTGGTGGTAGGAGGTAGGAGGCAGCAATGAAGAGTATAATTTCCTTTCTTCGGTTCGGTTCCTAGTCGAGTGGGTCTGCTAGTGGATGGTCACCGGAAGAAAAGTCTTCAGCAGCCTGGAGAAGCCCTTTCTTTTCATCACTGACGCCATGCTGCTCAGGTTCTTCATGGTACAGTGGATTTGCAAAGTTAGTTCCTTGCAAAAGAACCTGTGAAGTCACATAAATCAAAAGATGAGAAATATAAAAAAAGTTAGAAGGGTTTATACAATGCTAGTGCAGCACAACGGCCCTGTAATAAACCTTGTCCTGATTTATAGCACTTCCTTTAGTGTTCAAAAATACCCCAAACTGATAAATAACTAAGAGTCTGAAGTTGTCACCTAACATTAAGAATTTGCATACATACGGCTTAATATCACATTCTGGGGAAAAAATATATTCAGGAAAATAGTTCCAAAAAAAAAATGGTAAAAATGGTAAAAGTATCGATTTGAAAATGTCTCAACGGATTTAAGAAAAATATTAAAGTTCATCACAAACGAAGGAAAAAGAAGAAATGGCTCTTGGGAAATTTCCTGTACGGACAACGTAATCTATTCTGACTTGAAATTTTCAAGACAAGTCTCGCTTCACCACCCAAAAGTTTTTTAAGAACGCGACAGTTCCAATTCCAAATGGAATTCTAAAAATCCTTGGAGGTTTTCATTTTCAATTTGAACAAATAATGAGAAATCGCTGTTCCAAATAGCAATTTTTGCAAGGTTTATTCAACCAACCAACGTTACCTTGTCTGAATCAAAAGCGAGACTTGGTTCAGAACCGTGTACTTCATCACCTTCTTCTTTTAAAAACATTGGATTATGTATTTCAACGGTTCCGTGATCCATGCGCACGTGCATAAACGGTCGACCCCTAAAAATAAAATAAAAATTTAAAAATTAAATTAAGGTCAAATATATAATAAAATATATAAATGTCAAAACATTTTAAATTTTGAAACATTTAAAAATTTCAAACCTTGAACATTTTAAATTTTAAATTTTAAAACCTTTTGAATTTAAAATTTTTAAACCTTTTAATTTTAAATTTTTAAACCTTTTAATTTTAATTATTTAAACCTTTTTTTTTAATTTAGAAAAACGTTAGCTTTTTTGAAATTTTGTATACCTATTCCAGATTTCAATTTTTTCAATTTTTTGTTATAAACGACTTACTGTTTCCGTCTCATTACAAAATATGCGGCACAGCCTGAAAATCCTGCGACAGCAACTGCTACAACAATAAAAACGAGAACCAGAACCCAAGTAATGCCACTTTCATCCGCTCCCTTAGCACTTGCGCTCTCAATTTTCAAAGTTTGACACCGTGCTCCCGTGTATGTGTCAGGACAGCTATGAGAAACGAGTTATACATTAAGATACATGATTTTCAATTCAAACGGGAGTAATCAGCCTGTTAATAATTTTAAATGGAACTTACTCGCAAACGGGCTCCATATTTGGTTCAGGATGTAACATACAAGTTCCACCATTAAAGCAATATTTCAGGCAGCTATTTCTAGCTTGACACCTAGCGGAGTTTAAAATTCATAAACTTAAAAAATTTAATACAAAAATTAATTTAAAAAAAAAAATTAAAAATTAAAGCTGTATCTCCAAGTTAATAAAGTTAATATTTTATTCCCCATACGATAAATGTCTTACCTCGCTCCAGTCCATTCAGGTAAACACACGCATGTTGGCTTTTTGCTCGTATTGGTCAATACGCAAACTCCCCCGTGATAGCAATGATTATTACAAGGATTCTTCATTGGATCTTCGGCAATTTCACAATGGATTCCAATCCAAGCACTTGGACAACTACACACAGGAGCATTCTTACGAATCGAACAGATCCCACCATGACGGCAGAAATCAGCGGGACAGGTGGGAGTTTCCAAACATTCTGGAATTTTAAAACTTTTATTAAACTAACCTCCTGCATCGATGAAACGAGTACACTGCACCAATACCTAGTACCGTAAAAAAAGAGATCTGGCATTTACCTGGCGGAATTCCACCCGGTGGGCAACTTGTACAACTCCAATCTCCGGGTCGACATTTAGTACAATCACATGGGTTAACCTCACATTTGATACCTGGAAAAAATTAGGGTTAATAAAAAAGCCATTTTAATTTAAAAGTATTTAAAATTCTTAATACAAATTTTAGGAATTAAAATTGCTAAAATTAAATTTAGCAAATTAAAACTGTAAGTTACCTCTGAAAGGTGGCGGACAGCTGCAGACAATGGACGAAGGTTTCTTCAAACAAGTTCCTAGCCATTACAGAAATTGTGAATAAGAACTTTTCAACAACGGCAATAAAATTTAGAAAAGTTACCTCCATTTTTGCAAAAATTTTGACAGAGATCAAATTCGCAATTGTTGCCAGCATAACCTAGAATCAGATCAATTTCACTCAGAAAAAAAGTTTCATTTTGTAAAAATCGATTTTAAAAGTGAAATATTCTTACCTTGGTTGCAATGACATGACGCAACGTCGTCCACAAATTTACATTTTCCCTGACAGGATAAAACGAAAAATGACAGTTTGGAATTTCCAATGTGTTGTAAATAAACTAGTACCTTCAGTCTTACCCTGTTGCTGCAATCACATTTAGAAGACTGGCAATTTGATCCAGAGTATCCACTCAAACATGCGCAATGTGCTTTTCCGCGTTTATCCTTAACGCATGTACCGCCATTTTGGCATTCAAGGGTATCACATCGCTCGCAACGTAAACCTAGGTAAGAAGATTATCGTTTACTAATCGTTGAGACAATAAAAATTGTATCCCTTACCCTCGAATCCTTTGGGGCAATCGCATACGTTTCTACTCTCGTTACATGTTCCGTTATTCTCGCATCTTCCCCTACATGACACATACGGCGTTTCGCATCTACTTCCCGTAAAATTCGGCGGGCAGTTACATTTCAATGGAATCGTTGTTCCAGGCTGAATACTTGAAATATCATTAGAATGATAGCAAAGCCCCTTGTTAAAACAATATCCAGAGCAGCGATATTTCTCACAATAGACTCCTTCATATCTGCAAGGCACAATACATAACGCATTTAGTCGTGAAACCGTTTTAAAAAATATTTAAAACCGTTTAAACATGAAATCCCCACGCTGTCAGGTTAAGCGACAATTACTCACAGCGGGTTGCAGAGACACGACGGTCCATTTGCCCCCAGAACGCAAGATCCTTGCTTACNTTTAACACCGTTTAAACATGAAATCTCCACGCTGTCAGGTTAAGCGACAATTACTCACAGCGGGTTGCAGAGACACGACGGTCCATTTGCCCCCAGAACGCAAGATCCTTGCTTACAATCCATTTCGCAAACGTCGCTAGAACTCGCATTACATTGAAAAACATTTCGTCCTTGGAGCGTTGCTGGTTGAGAATCCGGGCACACGCAGCTGACCGACACAGTGGAATTGATTAAGCAAATTCCGGGAGCCATGCATGTTATTCTATTGCAAGGATTCTCGTCTAAAATTTCAAAAAATTAATTATCAAAAAATTGGAAACAAAAATTTAGTTGCAAATTTATGGTTTAAAATTACTTCGTTTCTGTTTTTTGCTTTGTATAATTAAAACATCAGCAGCATTCATCAGTCCTTGTGTAATATCTGTATGATTTCCTTTTCCAAATTTGTTCAATTTCAAAATTCGATTGCTATGATATGTTGTAATGTACAGGGTATCCTCAAAGACATTCGATATGATACGGCTTGAAGTCAGCTATAAAAATATTTAAAAAACGAATAGGCTCATCAATATCCTCGTAGATTAGCTGGCTTTGTGGCTTATTTGCTTTCACGAAAGATTTTTCTGCCACAATTTAAAATTGACCGCAACAGATTCCAAATAATTCTTGGATCTGAATTTACAGTTTTTTTTGTAAATATTTTTCAAATTTGGTAAAAAAGAAAACAAAAATGGCAAAAGGTAAAAATGGCAAAATTGGATAAAAATTTGGTATGCACCTCCGATGAAACGTCGAATCACACGACGATCCTTCCCATGTAAAGTAGCCGTTTCAATTGAATGTGATTTAATATCCGACCAATAAATTCTTTTTGGATTTGCGGCATAATCTATCGTAAGGCCTGCTGGACATGGTGTCGTAAGAAAAACTTTTCGATGTGTTCCATCCATAAGAGCTACTTCGATTCTTCCAGCCAAGTCTGACCAGAACATACGCCTAGAGGAAGAGAAATATAAGAAAAGTGATGACTATTTTTTGTTCACGCTTGCAAAAAATAAAATAAAATAAAAAAATTGTGACAAATAACAATTTATCAAAATATTCTTGTTACCCGGATTCTGGTTCAACGACAATGTCATGAGGCTCATTCATCCCTTTATTTATGAGAACAATTCGATTCTTTCCATCGAGTGAGCTGACAGAGAGAGTGTCTTGAGCCTGTTGTCAAACAAATAGACTACTCTCAGCCCCCCTTTTTCTTTTTTATATTTACTACTTTCATCAATCAAAATAATGATCATACTGAGTCAATAAAATAGAGACGCTGCGTAATCCAACAAATTGCAATTCCACGAGGTTCCTCTAGGCCAGTAATCTACAAAAATGGAAACAATCTAATTTTACTTCGAGCCAATAACATTAGTCAACTCTCCTCTTTTTTTGCAATTTCGCAACTTTTAGGTATTTTAGTCAACTTACGATATTTCTAACATTTTCGGTTGCACGCCTCTTTCGAAATGGCTTAAAAACACTGAGGCTATTACTACTTTTGGGTTGATAAACACTCTGGATTGGTTTGGCTGATAAACTGGACCAAAATATTTGAACTCCAGCATCTTTATCCATTATATAATCCAGGGATTCTATTTTAGCCTTATTTGAAGGACCGTGTGACGAAAAGATGTGCGAAGTCTCGTTATCATAAGGTTTGAATGGATTTGTTCGTTTTAGATCATTTTCACTTGCAACCAACATGTAGGGCGGCTCATCTAAAATAAAAAATAAACTAGCTTCCTTGAGTAGGCTTTTCGAAAACTTGGTTTTCCCGATTTGAGAATATTTTATATCCGTTCCAGATGCGGGACACAATAATTTTAAATTATATTTATATAATTAAATTACAATTAAAATATAATTCAATTATATAATATATAATACTATATGTTTATTTTTATTATAGCTCCTTTAGAAGAGCTGTAATAAATCATACATTCATATTTGACGTCTTTCTTAAAATCGAAAATACTGGATGATGTTTTTTAAATTTATAAAAAGAGCTATATTTATATTTTTTTTTAGATTTAGAATTCATTTTTTAAATATTTTTTACCCAAAGCTTTGCAGTAAGACGTGCTTCCAGACAGAATCATTCGATATCCTGGAGCACATTCGCAAGAATAATTTTGCCTTGTATTATGACTTGCTTTCTTGATACAAACTTGAGAACAAGTTGCAAATGGACACAGTGCACAATCTTTTTCATCAGAATCGTCCTGAAAAACAAAAAGATCAAAGAAAAATCGTTACCGGAAATTAGGAATCAATCGCTAAAAACACAATTTTGCACAATTGCGAAAATTGCAAACATTATTTTTGAAATCGTACCCCACAGTCGTCTTCGCCGTCCTATAAAAATAATAAAAATAAAACATGTTAGTTTAGAATTTTTAATCAAGTTTTAGTTTCCTTCACTTACGCAAGTCAAAGATGAATTGATACACAATTTATTATTACACAAAAATTGCCCAGGAGCCTGACAACTATATTTTCCAGCACACATTGGTCCGAATTCGTCATTTCCATCTAAAAATTATTTTCAAAATTAAATTTACAGTAAAGTTTACATTTTCAAATTAATATTTCCTGAAATAGACAAATAAAAATCGAAAAAAAAGATTCAACAATGTACGATAACTATTAGTTAATTACCTAATTTTAAGAACTAGTTTTTAATAATTTTAATGCTAAAATTCAGCTTTAATTCTATATGAATTACAAAAAAATTTAATAACTAAAAACAAATTGTTAAATTAATATTATTTTAAATTGGTAACTTACCTGGACAATCCACAACACGATTACAAACTTTTGTGTAACTGATGCAAGTGCCATTGGAACAACGGAATCTTCCAGGTTCACAAGGACGACGAGCACACAATTCGGGTAATTCGTCGCTTCCATCTAACAGAATTACAGCAGCATAATTATTATTAATTCACTTTAACTTTACTATATTCGTTATTGATTTTTATATGAATTTATATGAAATTTATATGAAAACGTATATGAATTTGACATTAATTCAAACAGAATCGCAATTATAAAGTTTTTATAGAGTTTTACCAGAACAATCGTCTTCATTATCGCAGATAAATGCCTTTGAAATACAGCGTTCTGAACCAGTTTTACACATGAACTGATCCGGGTGGCAAGTTAATTGAGGGCAATTTTGTTCATCGCTTCGATCCTACACGAAACAAAAAATTTCGTGTAAACAAAAACTCAAATAAATTAAAGTTCTGAATCATAAATTGAGTCGACTTATTCCAATTACCGTGCAATCATTTTCTCCATCACATTTAAACGCCAGAGAAACACAAAATCTGGGATTTGTGCACGTAAATTCGTCGGAACTGCACGTCAAATTACAATTTTCTTCATCGCTTCTGTCTAATCCCCCGCAATTAAATTCACCATTACATCGATAGGCTCCGCGAATACATCGACCGTCCTTGCAACGAAATTCAGACTCGCTGCAATTTCGTGGAATGCAATTCTTTTCGTCACTTCCATCTGCGCATGATTCAAGCAAATTAAACATTTTATTATTAACAAAAAAATTTAAGATTTTGAAAAAAAAAATGTCTTCATTATAAAAATTTCAACGTACCTCGACAATCTTCATCAAAATCACATTTCCATCTTCCTGGAATGCATTTGTTGTCAGCACATTTAAAGTACGTTGGATCACATGTAGCTGTTTCTGTTCCCTCACACTTTAATTCATCTTCACCTTTTTTACAATCCATTTCCCCATCACAGATCCATCCCTGTGGAATACACTTTCCAGTAGAACAACGGAATTGATTTTCTGAACATGTCCGAGTAGAACAATTTTGCATTTCATCTTCGGAATCGAGACAATCCCCAACTTCGTCACAAACCCATTCAGATGAAATACACCGTGAATTGTTACATTTGAATTGATTTGGAGCGCAAGACAATGGCAAACAGTTTTCTTCGTCTTCGTGATTTGGACAGTCAAATTTCTGATCACATACTTTGTAGCTTGGGATGCAGAAAGCATGTTGAGTTCCATTTCCATTACATTTGAATTGCGTACTAAAACAAGTATGGATATCACAACCTTCTTCTTCTGTTCCTCCAGGACAGTCAGGCCTATTATCACAAATTTGTGCAGGATGGAGGCAAGTATGGCCGTCGGCGCATTGATATTGCCCTGGAGTACATCGGAATTCGGGACAATCTGGACTTTCGTCAGTGCCATCTGAAAGTTTCCATAAAAAAGGTACAAATCCTGCCCAATTTCACTAGTTTGATGAGAATTAAGATCTAGAGGGGTCGGTTGAAATTTTAGCCTTGGGTCACGTTAGGTACTGTTAGGTCAAGGTGAAAGGTCATATCAGCCCAGTTCACCTTTGATGTCAATCATTCCACTAGCTAGTTAAAAATCTAATGGCTAGCTGAACACTGGCGTTCTTAGCCTAATTGAATTGTGAATGGCAAGCTTACCCCCACAATCGTCCTGCTTGTCACATTTCCACCACAAAGGAAGACAACGTTTGGTTTTTTCGCACACAAATTGCGATGACGTGCAGTTGGGTTCACAATCCATTCCATCTGCAGACAGGATAAAATTTTCTGGACATGCGCAAACTCTACCCCCTCCAGGTTGCAGAAGACATAAAGTTGGACAACCGCCATTGTTCTCGCATGGATTCGGCGCCACTGACAAAAATTAAAAAAGAACACATTGCGAACGAACTAAGTTGAAGATAGTCCGTTATTCAAATTCTAATCTCTTTAAAACTGTGCTTACGCGGCGGTTGCCTTTGAGGATGATAAACTTTGACGTCCATTGGACGGTGAATAGTTTTTGACAAAGTTGAATGATTAGTTCCATGATATTTGTGAACGCGTTCAATACTCTGCAGAAATTAGAAAATAGCATTTGACCTAATCGAAATTTTAAAATTTTAAGCGAAAACGCTTCACGTAATTCACGTAAATTCACAAACCTTCAATTCCCAATCGGCGTAATAAATATAGTCCTTAAATATTGACATTGAAAAGATGTGATGAACCTTTGCTGAAGGATTGCTCCCTGCTTTACAAAACCAAAATAAATACATAATTTTAAAACACAAAATGGTAAAACTTCAACACTAGTTCAAAAAATTTTGAAAAAAAAATCAGAATAAAAATCAGGATGATTACACAGTTATTGATTTCAAGAGCCATGATTTTAACTAACCTCTACTGTAAACAATTTTTCGATTTTTTCCATCCAAATCCGAAACAGCAATATAATCTTCCCTGGCATCTGCCCACCATAATTCTTTTGTTTCATAAGATAAGGTCAAAGCATTAGGCCATCCAAGATTTTGTGAAATAAGAACAGTAAAATTTGATCCATCCATTCCAATTCTTCCAATATGTGGCATTTCTCCCCAATCCGTCCAAAATAATTGTCTAAAATTAAGGTAAAATTAAATAAAAATTAGATTTAATAATAAAATTAAAGCCACGTTGAGTACTAGCCATGTTAGGCTTTTAGTTGTAATTTTTCATTACGCGCTGAAAGGATCCAATGCAATCGCTCGAGGTTCCTGGAGACCTTCGCTAACCAAAATCTTTCTATAAGCTCCATCCAACTTTGAAACTTCAATTGTATCTGTTCCCTTGTCACAAAAATATAAATTTCCAGCGATCCAGTCAACTGCCAAACCATCAGGGCTTTGCAGAGTAATGTGATGTAAAGTCTGTAAATTCAAATAATTGTCATTATAAATACAAAATATTTAAAAGATTCAAAAGACGAATACATTAGACGAATTCATTAGATTATTCATTAGACGAATATACGAAACGGGAAACCTATTAGCTGCATTGATTCCAAGTAACTTATCTAAAATATTTTTTTATCCGGCCTGGAAACCCAAGAATTAGCGGGATTACAATTGTTAAGAAATCAGTAACTTTAGGAGCTAAAATAATTTTAATTGCCATTATACAAAGAATTATCAATTGATTTCATTAAAATTGACAAATTGAATTCAGGATTGCCCTCGTGCAGTATGCATAAAATGCTAAACTCCACTAAAGTTAAATATCGAAAAAAATCCAAAATATTTTGTATCTGGCGTTGAAATCCTGCAGTTTAATACGTAAACATTAATTTTGAGTAAAAAAAAAATTTCATTTACCTCAGGGGCTGTTGAATGATTACTAAAAATGTTGCATATCCGTTTGATACTGCTTCCAAATGTTGTCACATCGCTGAAATACAGGCATGAATTTGCAAAATCAAAATCAAGGGCAACTGCATTTGTCAAATTGTCAGCAACGATTGTTTCTTGCTGTTCTAAATCAACCATTCGAACGTAGTATTGATTCGAAAATAAAATTTTCACCGGGTCACCTAAAAAAAAATATAAAATATCACAAAATATTAATTCCGATAGAAACTAAAAAATATCATAAAATATCAACTCCCTTGAACCAAAATCATCACTTTCTACAAACATTTCTTACTTGACATGGATTTGCAAGTATGATGGTCCTCTCTAAGGAAATATCCGTTGTTACATGCGCATGAGTAAGAACCAAAAGTGTTGAAACACATGTGTGAACATGGACGATCCAAACATTCATCCATATCAACACAAAGTTGTATATTAAGTGGATCTGTCTTAAACCCTGGAAGGCATTCACAGATGTAGCCAATCTTCTTATCAATACAACGATGCTGACAAGTTCCCTCTTGTTCGCATTCGTTTATGTTACACTGAAATTAGAAAAAAAAAATTCATAATTTGTAACATATTTTAATTAATTTAATATAATATTTTAATTAATTAAAAGCAAAGCCTACCGAAACTTCATCAGAAAAATCTCCACAATTATCTTCGCCATTGCATGCCAGGGTTTCATTGATGCAAATTTTATTTTTACACAGGAAATCATCAGTCCCTCGGCAGTAGTTCTGTGTATCTACAAATTATTGAATTTAAAAAAAAAATTAATTCGTTGAATTCGAGATTGGGAATTCAATTGGCAGAAGCAGTAATTCGTGTATTGTAAAAAACAATGTTGAATTCAATTTACGACAATTTTTCTCATCGCTTCCATCAAGACATTCCTTAATTCCGTTACAAAGGGCTGAAGTTGGTACACAACGGCCATTTCCACAAACGAAAGAACTATTGTCACATTTATTGTAATGGCAAGTCTCAGGCTCATCCTCCCCTGAACCGCAATCATCATCGCTAAAAATTAAAAAAAAATGTTTATAAAAATATAAAATTTATTATAAGAACTTCTAGAATTCTAGAAATTGGAGCACAATTTGCCCACTCACTGATCACAGTAATATTCGTTCAGAATGCAGAGTCCATTAGAACATTGGAACTGGGATGATGGACATACAGGAGCATCTGGAATCCTTGTTACGTTTGCGCAGTGTTCCGGGTCTTCATCTTCTCCAGCTTGACATTCAGTGTCTCCATCTTATTACAATTACAGTTAAAATATTTAGAATCGAAAAACAATTGAAAATTAAAGCGGTGACTTGGACGCCGCTTGAAAATTAAAATTAAATATCCCACGACAAAAGCAACCAAGTATTTTCCAGATAAAAAAAATTCGTCATATGTTACTTACCACAAACCCATTGAATTGGCAAACAGATT
>JABASL010000456.1:0-10480 GCA_019775825.1 Neanura muscorum | reverse complement strand
CGATTTTCTGGTTTTGCTGTTATCGTTGCAGCTGTAATTCAATTTGTAATTGGTGTAATTGCTGTTACCTAATTACAGGTATCTCCCATCCGGGCTGCATTGTGCAATCTCCATGGATCTGTGATGAAAGAAGGCTTTACGGTTCTAATTCCAAATGTGCAGCTAAGACATTTTGTGATGGTCAATCCTTCATTTACAAAACGTTTCCAGTTCTCTGACCTCAATAATATTCAATCTTCTTCTGAAACTATGACAGCCAGGTCAGTTTTTATGCTCTTTGACCCTTATCAAATGACCTTCGACTTAAAGGTCGAACAAAACTTGCCCTACCCAGAAACCGAGCCGGCTACCATAGTCACACAAAGTCTACACACCCCTCCTGACGTTGAATATAGGGTTTGTGAGGCCGGTTGGTTTTTATCTTGATTATATTCTCACAATGCCCCAATTTTTAGTTTTGTTATCACATACTTAGATTTGCAATGATTTTTTAAACCATGATTTGTGTATTTTGGTTTCCAGTTGGACTTCAAAGCTTGAATCAAATACGTCTGCGCAACAAAGCCCGGTTTCCCCAACTGTTAGATCTTGGGCGTATTTATGGCTGGAGGCTGGAGCTGTTGCACTGGGACCACTTTGTGTAGAGATGGCTCTCAAAGGATCCACAAAAGCTTTTGAGACACAAAATGAGTAAGTGATACACGAATTGTTGAGGTATTGTTATATTAAGGGAAGAAGCAATTTAAATTAAATATTTTGTTAATTGACAGATTTTTAATTAAGCATGATCAACGAACAAAAAGGTTATTTTTCTTATGGAGAAAAGGAATTGAAAATCCCCGTAAAGAATCCGAAGAGTCTTTGAGATCAAAATCTGACGTTGGAACTGCGAAGTGCTCATGTGTGGGTGGTTCCAAATTCTTTGGGAGTAATGCTAGTGGAAGCCGATTCTTTTGGCCAAGTCGGAAGGATTGGGTCGATGGGCTCAACGTCGCGTGTTTCCGGTACGTTAATACCCAATCGTTATATTGGAACTGCATTTGTGTACCCAAGCGCTAAAGTTTGAAACGAGGTTTTAATTTAAACCGGTTTTTGTGCGTTTATAATTTTAGGGTCAATAAGCCAGGAGAAGATTATGGTTTCGGTCAAAGTATTTTGAAACCATCAGTATTAATTTTTGATACACCACCGTACACAACACAGGGCGTGTCTTTATTGGAACTTCATTCAGAGTGGAGGGATGGAAGTCTGACGAAATCGGTTAAGGCTCCTTTAACGTTTAAACCGTCCCTTCTAGCTGACCTTAGTCATACATCTTCCTCGGCTCCATCTACAACCACACGTTCTGACCGAATCAGCAATTATGGTTCAACTCTACAGTCGAGCAAAGTAAGTTCAATGGATTAAGTCAACCGAGGTCAGTTACCTAATCCAAGTCGAGTTTATCTAGGTCAAGTATGTCGTGCTAACCCATGGTGTAATTTTTAGAGCCGTCGTTCTTCTCATCCAAATCAGTCTCTAAAGCGTCAAACGCAGGTAATGGATCCAGTGTGTCAGGGTAGCGATTCTCGACTGAATTTAACTGAAGATGAGAATAAGCGTCCTGCAATTCCACCAAGTACACTTACAATTGGACCCAGTAAAGCGTCTTGTTCGGATTCAAAATTGGCGCTAGATTATTTTCAATCTGTTGACGAAATTACTGGACCACATTCTGAAGAATCCGATCTAATAACACAGCGCAGTCGCCATCATGTTACGCGACGAGCCAGTGGAAACACTGAAGACATTTTTGAGGAAGATGAAACTATTGGCGCTAAAAAGGTTAGTAAAAATGTATTATTTTAAACAAAGACAATTAACGTTGTAATTGTTAAATGTTATTAAAACGTCTTAATTAAAATTATTTTTATTAATAATAATTTTAGATGTGGGCTACAACAAGTTTAAATTCACTCGATTCCCTCTCGGACGTGTCCTTCATATCAGCCCTTTCTGCTCAAGAAGAATGCATGGTCAACCTACAAAGTCATTTAAATAAACCAATATGCCGAGTCATCCTTGCTCATGCCTTGTTATATGAGCCACCTAACGCAGGTAATACCAGCGATTCACTAACCAATTCAGTCGCTTTACCCTTTGACCTTATGTATTTTTCTCAGCTAAAATGTGATAATTGGCACGTATCGGCCCCAGCCGTGGCATCTGATCCAGTTGGTCTTGCCCCATTTGTGAAAGCCTTGGATGGAAAATTAGTGTACGCTGGGTCAAAATACACGCCACACTTTGACCCCTTGGTGGATGGATTCACAACACTTGCAATGGTTGATTCCGCTGGAGGTGACACAGGCAAGACGAGCTCTTCTGAGTCAGGGGTCAACACACCTTCACAAACACATTTCTGGGACACTCCAACAGGCACTGGAGCACATTTTTCCCATCCGAATGAAACCAAGTTACGAGAGAACTCGGAAGAAGAATTTTATCAAAATATTTTGAGTTCATTCAATGACTCTAGTGTCACTTCAAGCGTATCCACTGAATGCACTACCATCATTGTACGAACTAAGAATGATATTAATGTTATGGTCTCACCAATGTTATTGGAAGCACTTCAAAAGTTAGTTTCACAATTAACTATTAACACTAATTGTATTATAATTGGTGTTTATTAACTTATTTATGATTTCAGATTCATTGAAGCATTAACTCCAACCCTGTCTTCCCTTCATCCTCTTACGGTCGTAAATCACCTTCACTCTGCTTGCATTTCACGGGTTGTTAATGCTAATTTACTCAAAAAGGAAAAATCAATTCTACTCACAAAAATACAAAATAGTAAACGAAATACTGCCATCAGAGCCGAGGAAATGAGTCCTGTACATTCAAATATTTTTGAAGAAATTACACAACGAGGGATTCAGGGCTCAGTCACAATTCCAAAAGTAAGAATACTAAGCAATAATACATGAATTGTCATCATGTATCATCCATAATGGGTTTCATACATAATGCACGATACATGAGTACATCGATCATACATTCATGTATGATTATGTCCGCCATGTATCATGTTACCCATGTACTGCGAACATAAATGTATGATACATTGGTGACACATGTACTAATGTGCAAACAATTAGTGCAAACCGATAGTGCAAACAAATAGGGCACTCCAATCGTGTAAACCGATAGTGCAAACAGTTAGTGCAAACAACTAGTGCAAACACAGCAGGACCTCTGCGGAACTTCAACCGCGAACATGAATGTATGATACATGGGCGACACACGTACTGTGAACATGAATGTATTATACATGGATGACACATGTACTGCGAACATGAATGTGTGGTGCTTGCGTAGTATACATGATATGCGTGGTTTACCAGCCTACACTGCATGTAGCTCATGTATGTTGTTTGTTGTACTACGTGTGTAATACATGAAAGGCTGGGGTAAGATGAGACTTGGTTACCTATAACTGGAATGAGAAGAATGTATGAGGTGTGATTCAGGAAATGCATGTAATGTTTTATGGTCAAGGTTAATATGTAAGACATGATTAATGTATTAAATGAATGTATGTTGTAAATATTCTACTACATTATACATTATACCTAAAAACCTAAACCTAAACCCTATACATGAATCACATAATAACTGACTGTTAATTTTATTTCAGATAAATATCACACTGCTCCAGGCAAGCGTGGTTGAAGAAGTGATATCGTTTTCGGCGTTGGATAATATCCGTGACCTCATGTGCGTGTCCCTCCTTGCATTGGCAATTGAACAAACGAGGATATGTTTTTCCTTTAATGAACAAACGAAGAAATCTGTTCAAGTTCTTTATCGCCCTTCAATTCTTCCCAAAACACAAAAGAAACGAAAAAGCAAAGTGTCAACGAGTGACTCCATGTTGGCTGAACCTGTTTTTATTGAAAATTCAGAGAAACAATCAGAACTTATTTCAACTGCTGTTACAATTAATAGAATTCATGCACAATTACGCCGGTAAGTTAAGTCAAATTATTCTTGATATCGTATACGATAGGATATCGTATGAGATAGGTTCCTACTAGGCTTCTTGCCAAGTCTCATTTTGTATTCGTTCCTTGCAGGTTGAAAAACGATAGTTCGATATTACGTGAAGCAGTTATCACAGCCATTCCAAATCAACATTCCAAAGTAAGAATTGAACTCAAAGATTACAATCCAGTGTAGCGTATTACCGGAGGTCCAGGTCATTGGTCAATTCTTCAGAACATACGTTTGCAAAGTTCCCTTTAAAAAAGCTTGTGTGAGTAGTTAAGTTGAGACTTTATGGTCACTACCTATATTATACTTAGTTTTATTGGTATTGACCTCTGACCTCGCTGAGAACAAAAATTAAGTTTATTCTTACTTTTATTTCGCAGGTTTTGTTCCGATTTGCCAAAATCCCGTGTGGATTACAAGACATGAAGGAGAGTATGTCTGAATCGTCACGTGACACTTTGAGGGATTCTTCTTCCATACAAATTTCGATGTCAGATGATGCGCGCGCACAGCAGAATGATGACACTGCGCAGCGTAATGTTGGAAATGGAGGGGATGGAAAAGATGCATCACATGCTCCTCCGACCGGAAAATGCCCGGATGAGAAACTAGGATTTATTATGTGCGAATGTGGGGTTGAGGGCATTACTCTCAAGGTACATTATCATAATAATTTCAAGTCATTGACCCTTGACCTGACTAGCCTTTGGTTCAACTAAATTGGGTGACTATTCCAGGGCGTGAAAAACGCAGAAATTCCTCAGAAAGTGGATGAGAAGGAAGAAGAGGGAGGCAGTGTCACACTTTGTAACGAAAGTTACAATAATTTCGCAAACGCTGACAAAGGCTCCTCAACACAGAATCTAAGTTCTGATGGAACTATTCTAATGGAAAATGAAAACAAAGCATTTTGTAAAGATGAGAGTAAGGAAGGAAGTCCCGTGAGAATCGAGTTGGATGACCTTGGAAGAAAGGTCGCTGAGGACGAGGACCTTCGGAAGGATGAAAGTTATTTCAAGCCCTCTGAGGAGGATAAGGGCCAAAAAAGGTCAAAAGACAAGAAACCAGCCAGCGTCTCGTGTGTGATTCAATTGAATCGCATGTGGTACAACTTTGCTGCGCCACCTCAAACACCCATTACGCGAAAAATTGATTACACACGGTAAGTCAGCCTAAGATCGCTGATTTTAACCAGCGATGAATGGCGTTTACCCAGTTTTTAATCGCTGTTTTTTTGCAGAGTTGACTGGAATCTGGTTAGTACTGCCTCAACTGCTATCAACGCCTGGCTGAATCCAATTGACCATTTGACCCTTCGAATTTTGTCAATGTTCAAAGGTCATTCAAAGAGAGTTACAGGGCTGCTGGCATCTCTTATGGCAGAAGCACTCGAAATTCAAGCGATTCATCAGCCGTCCAAAGTAAAAACAAACGAATTTCTGCTAATAAGTCATAATGTAGATACATTGAAACTTGGGGCATGTTGAGAGAATTAACTCTTCTTTTGTATTTTTTGAACAGAGTAAATACAGTCGCCTAATGTTGACCCCGTTAGCGAAAACGTTACAGGATGACCCTTCATGTCAACTTTGTATTGTTCTCCAGCGATTTATTAATCAAACCCCAAGAGTTAATATTGAATCCAATGTTAGTGAACCAGGGCTTCCACAATTGTCTACCCTGAGACAAGGTGTCATTGTTTTGAGCCGTCAATGGAAAAATGTCCTCTACACTCCACTTCTTCTGGAACATAATCTTAAATCGAAAAAGTCCAAAAACTTTACAGTCACGTTTACCCTACCACAAAGTGAAGAGGTAAGCAAAGTTGACCTTTTTGAAAGGTCAACTTTAATAACATAATTTCAACTCTAATTTAATACTAACTATGTATTCTAATGAAGCTAATGTTTTGATGCCTCAGGAAAGTCCAGGTTCTGATGGTGAAATGTCGGCAGAGGAAACAACGGATGAAAGAGCAACGTTACTGGACATTGAAGGTGGAACAGTGTCCCTCCAGTCCATGAGATTTAAACGTATGTAAACAAATCGTTTGATTGTAATTTATTTTCATGTCCAAAATTACCTAAATTCATGTAAATGTACCAGTGTAATTAAGTAAAGTAATTGTAATTATTGAAACCACAATTCCGTAACTACAATTATTTTATTTTTGTTATATTTGACAAATGTTGTAGGATCTCGTGGAAGCAATGGATCTTCCCTGAGCGAAGTTTCGGGACCAAACCACGTAAATGTAAGTTATTTGTAGCTGCGCATTGGTCGGTTTCAGACGCTGAAATCATAAAACAGCGTTCAGCTAAAAAGAACTGGAACCAACGACAATTCTGTATCTTGCTTCTTCTTTTTTTTTTTTTTTTTAGAAAATGCTTCCAGTGCAACCCGTCCTTAGTTCAACTCGTGCCAGTGACTGTTACCCAATGTCTTCAAAAGCTGCAAATGCTCTTCCATTCTTTAATCTTGGTTCAGGAAAAATGAGAAAGTAAGTCTGTGAATTATGTTCATGTGAAAATGTATTCGGGGCATTGTTGAACATTCTTCTCAGCAAGCGTGGTCCTTGTGAAACTAAGTTGTATTTGTACTTAGTATTGCAAGACTGAATATATTTTAACTTCGTGAACATATTTTTAACTGAACTTTGACCTTTGATAGGTCGAGATTTGGCTCTGCTGGAAGTATCATTACTGGCAACTGGTCAACAAGCTCAAATGAAGAAATAATACAAATTGTGGAATCTGGTAAAAGTACGCCCGGAAATAAACGAGATCAGAATTCGGCAATTATAAGACAAGTCACAAATTGGAATAATACGAATGAAGTTAAAGAACCAAATAATGTGAGGAATTAAGCTTTAATTAGAATTAATTTAGCTTATGATTAATCAAATGCTTGTAGTGTAATTATTTCAATAATTTTGTATTATTCAGGTCCCGAGGACTTCTACATTAATGTCAGAGCAAAGTCATGAGGAAAGCTTGCTTCTTGGAGCTCATTCGAAATTCCCCCAGCATCCGTCCCTAATGCTTCTTGACGCACATGTGATCTTCCAGCCCTTGCTAACAAGCCTTGGACTCATGCCACAACAAATTATTGGTTATAATTTTGACCACTTAGGGTCACACATGTCAATTAAGGCAGCTATTGACCTCTTGCGAATTGATATTGTGGAAAGTGAGGGCAAAACAATCGGAAGAGGAAGTGTCAAGTCTAAAAATTCTGGTAAAAAAAATTCAAAAATGGCATCACTGTCAATTTTGTACAACTTAAAACACAACGCCCAAAATCCAGAGCCTTGAAGATAGAAATTACCTTTATTATGAAGCAAATTGCTTTTGTTTTGTGTAGATTTTTTTTTTTAAAAAAAAGAAAAAAGTTAAAATGTCAAAAAAAGTTTTAAGTGTTTCAAATTTATTTTTCCAGGAGGTTTCATTTTGAGTCTTCCATCAGAAACACCGGCATTCCTCTGTGAGAAGATTGGACTTGAAGGAGGTTTTCAAAAATCAGCGGATTTGTCCCGAGACAATTTAACAAAGAAAAGTTTTTTCTACCTGTCAAGGAATTATTGGAAGAAGCAAGCCAAACGTGCGCTTATTTTTAGCCTTAGTATTGACTATATTTCACAACAGGTATTAAAATAATTAAATTTAAATTAATTAACAATATTGAAGTAATTAAACACCTTGATCACCTTCCATGTTTGTTATACGTCAGGTCAATATGCCCCTCCTGCGCTTACTGCACCAAATTACCACGATGATTCAAAACGTTCGGGAAACCCAATTAGAGCTAAGGGAACAACGACCTTCGGAAAAGGTCAAATTGAATCTGAATCATAAAAATAGCAGTTCGTCCGGTTCGGATATTCATGTGGATCATCGAAGAAAACAGAAAATTTCTACTACTACTGTCCCACCCATTCCTCCCATGTCAGCTTCCACTCCAGTCACAAATGTGCCATCAGGAACTACCACTTCGTCAACTGTGAAAGCTTCTAGAACTCAGAGTTTTGCTCAAAGGTTCAAATCAGTTAGAGGTAAAATGTCAACTAAAGGTTGTTTAGCTTTAGGTCAATTTCGATTAAGACTGGGTCAACTGAGGTCAACAGCTTGACTCAAATTGGCTCCCGTCTGTTCCAAACGTAGGACGATACATTAACCTGGATTACTTTTTTGGGGTATTCTCCACAATCAGCTGATTCGATTTTTTTACAGTTGGTGGGCCCCGTGTTATAATCGATGGCGTAATGAGAAGTTCTAGCGCGTCACAGACTCCAACTTCAGTTCGTGGGGGTGAATTTCCAGAACAGGGAATCAAGACGCAACAAATGGCTTCAAGCGAACCTGCGTTGAAGACCGTGACGAGTCCTCCCAATTGCTGGAAAACAATTTATTACCTTCTGGATTGATATGCAACACGACCAGAGACAAAAACTGTTATTAATAGTCGTTCAGCCGTAATGTCAGAACATGACAATTTCCATCCAAGGACACTCCGGCTCAATTCAAGTAAATTATCAGATGGCAGAGACCATTTTGATGAAATGGAAAAAGGACTTCTTTTCCCAGAAACTTCAATGGCTCTTTATGCTACCAGCTCATTAGAAAAACAGAAAGAAAGTGGCACTGGAACACTTGAAACACCGCGGTTATCTATATTCGGAGTTGCACGAATTCAGCGTACAAGGTTACTAGCCTCTCTGAGTGGTTTAAAATTAGAAGCGGAAATACTTAACCTCCAGGCGACAAGTTCCTACAAGAAGAAACTTCGACCAGTGGCTATGGACTTAAGCCTGACGGGTCACTGTGGACAGGCCATGATTGTACTACTAGAAGGGGTAGCACCAAGTCAACAGTAAGTTAACCCAACTGAGTTAATTTAACCTCACGTTATAGCCAAATTAACCAAACTACTAGGTTAATTAACCTGACATAGTAAGGTGTGCTAACGTTAAATGTATAATTGTGCGTGGTTTTAGGCGTGCTAATTTGTTATGTGTGTCTTTTAGAACGGTGGTTAAAATCAGCGTCTCACAGAGTGGTGTACTCTACTCCAGTGTCAGTAAGCGTTCGAAGGATAGAAATTCAGCCTTGCTTACAATTGGGCCCGTGAATATTGATATTCCACAACATCCAGTTGTACTTCATGGAATGATGACCCGAAGCTCAAAACAATTATCAAATACACTTCAAGAATTTCGGGTTAACCGAACTTCGAGCCGAATTTCTCGTGGAACAACATTCGATGAAGCCGACTTTGCAGCTCATCTTCCCGTACAAGTTCCTGAAGTTTTACCAGAAAAACAAAAGAAACCAGTTGAAACTTCACTTTTTCAGCCACTTGTGATGCAGTTTACTATTTTGGCAGAGGTAAGTATGCAAATTAACTAACAGAATAATCGTGGTTGAACTCAATTAAGGTTAAAGCTAATTAAATTCAAAACTTCAGAAAAACTGAACAAAAAGAATCCAAATATTTTGTTTACCGTGTTCTGGGCTACTTGTCGTAGTCTCACGTTGCCCCAAATTTAAGCCGCTCTTTTGAAATTTTCAAAAGGTGTAAAACGTTTGTAATTTTAATCATAACTAATTTACAATCGTTGTAATTTGGTTGTTTTTGTAGAGTTTGAGCATTACGGCTGCGCTGCTTCCTTCGCTCCAAGCCCAATACAAAATGGAGGACGTTCGTAGTTCTGGCATGACAGGAAGTAAAGCTAAATTCAAAATTCACTTACCAACACATACTTTGAGTTTTACAACGAAGTTGACGGTAATTTGTTAATAACGAGTGGAGTTAATTGTTATTAAAATTTGTGTAAATTATTAAATACATTTTAAAGCATTTACTGCAGATCTCTGAAGCTAATCTACCCTCTGCGGCCAGTATTTCCTTGCCAAAAGTTGACGTCGGCGCAGAGTATATTCAAGATAAAGACAAGGGAATTGCAGATGCTCAAATTATGGAAGGAGTTGTGATTCGGCGTGGAAGTTTTCTCCAAGCTTCGGCTGAAATTGGATCCTTTGAACACTGTCTCACTACCGATTTGCTCAACCATCTTGTTTTTGTTCAAAAAGTGAGACAATTGCACTCAGATTAAGGAAACGAATAATGCTATTTTAATTAAATTTAGTTAATTTCTAACTAAAATTAATATTAATTGTCAAATTGTTTTCAGGTATTCATGCGTGAAGTTAATGAAGTCGTGCTCAAAATGTCTGGCGGTGACAAGCCCGTTCCATTCTGGGAAGAAGAAGGAACAAGTTCTCTTGGAAGTCTTTTGTTTACACTTAACGTTACATTGCAGGTATGTGATGTGAGCGTACGCATACCTAGTATGGAGTCTGCGCATACCTAGTATGGAGTCTGCGCATACCTAGTATGGAGTCTGCGCATACCTAGTATGGAGTCTGCGCATACCTAGTATGGA
>JABASL010000455.1:0-17302 GCA_019775825.1 Neanura muscorum | reverse complement strand
TAAAAATGTTAAAAGTTTGAGAATATCCAAATGAGTTTTTTGGTCCGTCTGTTTTCTTTCTTTGGAGATGGACTTGGGACCTGACCATGACCAATGCCACCCCCACCACGAGCACTACGACCACCACCACGTCGCTTTTCTTATAGTAGTAACAGTAGGCTTAGTTTTATAAATTAAATCTCGCCATTGGACAAATTGCAAAACATAATTTAGGTTACAGGTCATTTAAAGAAAGCTCAGAATAATTTGTTTTTCTAAACATCTTGTAAGGTCAAACTGACATTTACGACTCCTGATGCGAAATTTATAACTAATGAGTTTTTGTACCATTTCTAAAACGTTTTACAATCAATCGGTCGGGTCAATCATTTTGTGGGGTTAATATTTCCGTACAAAACTAATACACCATTGCACAAAATTTGAGTCCAATTCATAGGTTTTAATGGTACGTTCAATATTGATTACATGACTTTCTTTTCTGTTTTCAGCTTTAGCATTCCTACACTGGAAACAATGCTATTTGGTGAATCCTTGATTGTTGGTCATGTGCCAAATTTCTATCAAAGAATCTTGTAGCCTTATGTCGCCAAAAATAGTCGCCTCATCTTCCCTCCTAAAATCACGACCGGAGACAAGTTGGTGACATGGACAAGCGGCATCAGCAGATACGGGGCGACAAGAAATCAGAATGGGATAGACAGAAGAAGCTAAACGAGAAATTGGATGACATTGGAACCGAGTCTTGAATCTTATTGCCGAATTCCAGTTACCCGGGAAAGATGTTTAGAAAGTAAGAAGGCATTTTGTGTGGGTGAAAGCATGGAATTGCTCGGCGTCTGGCCTTTTTCATTGTCTCTCTTCCCCAGAACCAGATTGGCACTCTGACAAAAGGCAAGGAAAGTGAAAGCTGGCAGTGTTTACTGCACAAAGCCAACTTCGAAATTTCCCACCACCAGACTACTACTTATTTTCCCTTATGGCAGTTATGCCCTTTGATTTAAATGGAAATCAGTGTGGAGTTTTTTGGAAACCCTGGAAATAGAACGACTGATTTGCGTTAGATGTGGAACTGGAGGCATTTGGATTCAAATGTGGTCCCCGCACATGTGTTCATGTTTCTGAGTGATTCTGCCAGTCGTGATTTGGCCTAGTCCATTGAATAAATCTGCCCTGCATGGATTTCTTACTTTGACCGCTGCGTGGAGAAAATTGAATAGTGAGTACTAGTGATTGGTGGCTCAGTGCGTGCCAGAGCGGTGGGAAAAGTGCTGAAATTTGAATTATGAGTTTTGCCTTCTGTGGCCGAGTCAATGAATCGAGAGGAAATGGAAACGGTGAGTGGCTCCTTCGCGTTCAAAATTTTCATCTTCTCCATCTTAGCCTCATCTTCTTCCTTCTTCATTTGCCAGATTCTTGCATTCCACAGACCAAATACAGGTAAGCCGTGTCTGAAATCGCTGAAGAAAACTTTTAATGTTTGGCCTGTGATTCGTATTTCAAAAAATGTTATCAAATGCACAGCATCCGAGCACGCGCAGCCAAATTAGACACGATGTAATCCGACCATTGTCAGCACGAAGTTAACACCCCTAGACGCCTGAAAAATTGAATTTTAAATTTGATTTTTAGCTTTGTAAAATGTAATATTACATTTTTTCCTATGAAAACACAATTTTTATGTCACAAAAAGCCTCGTTTTTGAGAAATAATATCATCCGAAAGGATTGAAGAACTTTTGTAGATAGAAAATTAAAATTGTTTGGCAAGAAAAGAGAACGAATGAAATTTTCGAGACTAAGCATAATTAACTTTCTTTTAGAAAAATGTAAAAAAAATTCATTTCTTTTCATTCAAGAAATTGAATTCACGAAAAGTAGAAGAAAATAAGATTATAAAAGAAATCCTGAAATATGCTCTTGCCAAGCTTTAAAAATTTCTTCTATTTCTTGCAACAAAAAATATGACCTTTAACCCTGTTTTTGTCCTCGGCTGCTCTCAGTGCTAGAATCGTTGAGACAGAGTACGGAAGTCTCCGTGGAATCATAATTCCAAGATCGGGAAGTATGCCAAGAGATGTAGAAGCCTTCTTGGGGATTCCATATGCTTCTGCTCCGGCTGCCTCCCTTCGCTTCATGCCACCTTTGACCCCGAGTCACTTTCCAGACATCCGCCTCGCTGATAAATTCGGACCCGTCTGCCCCCAACTTCTTCCGGATCTCGCCAATCGAACTACTGCTCTCGCCAAGATGCCTTTGCTAAAGTATACGCACCTTCTCGACACACTTTATCTCTTGGCCAATCAGAGCGAAGATTGCCTGTACCTCAATGTCTATCTGCCCAAACCAGGTGAGTCGCTTTTGTTGTCGAATGAAATTTTTTCCAGAATTAGGATCATAGACTGCCTTTTCGTTTATCAAAGACACAAATAATGGATTCGGATACAAGCGATTGCTTTAATACTCAAAAAATCTTGCCCGTTTTTACGAGACACACATTGTAACTAAACGTTTTGCAGTCATGGGAAGACTTCGTCAAGTCAGAACTTCAAAAATTAGGTTTTATAAAGCAATCAAGGCATCTTTACAAAGGATTTCGAATTCTTACATTCGAAATTGTTTGCCAACCTTCTCGTCATTCTGGTTCCGAAAAATTTAACTATCAAACTTCGTCGAGAATTCTATTGACGTGCGAGATTCCACTAATTAGTTTTTAATTTCAAAACAAGTATTTAGCTTCAGCAGTGAAATGGTGACTTTCTATGAAGTCGACTAAAATCAAGCTCTGTACAGAGAGTAGTGCGCAACTTTCTCTTTTTTCATTCAGTTTTCGGAGAAACTAGACAAAAATTCCGGAAAGTAGAATCTAAAACAGGTCGTACAGGACTGAAGCTTAAATTGGCTTATTTTTTTCCCAGTTTTTTTTTCCAGAAAAAAAAACGAAATGAAAACAGAGAAAGCGGAGAAAGTTGTCCAGACTAAGGAATTTTAGTTTTGAAAGTCTTGTTACCGATGACTTAAAACGTTCTCGCGGGGTTCGAAGAACTAAGACGTATGATTCAATCCCATTGAAGTGATTGGAACTTTAGAGAAAGTCAAAGCTGGGATCTGTTGCCAAGAGTTGAAACACTTCTATTTCTGGAGGGCGTTGGATCTTAAGGTTTTGTCTTTTGTTTCATTTCCTTTCTGCCCTCATGTGGCAAAGTGTCATCACAATTACGTGGATTTCCAGATCTGACACTTGGAAATGACACAAAGGAGGCCAAGTACTACTACGAACCCCTTCTGCTCTCAACCAAAAGACAAAAGAGCTCAATTTTCCGTTTGCTCATTTCAATTGGGAGGAAGTGGAGCAGAGGGAGAGAATGGAAGTCATTAATTGGCCTCAAATGGGATCAGATTTCCCTTAGCTTAGCAATTTCAAAAAGAGCAAATCTTCAGTTCCAGCCACTAATGACTCTCAAAAACAGAATTATATTCTTTCTATTATTCCTTTAATAGAGAATGGTGAAAAGTCTGCAAAAGATTTTAATTCCTCATAACTACCCTCTGCCTCATTAGTATGAATAGCTTAGGGCTTCCTATTTCGGAAATTACTATTTCTACGGCTCTGGTAATTTAAGTCAGGCATTCAGATTCACTCATTTTAAAAGATTTTCAACAAGAACGGCGAACAGAGCAACCAGAAGTTTGAATGATTTTTATTTCGGGTGGTGGGACTGGTGGATCTGGTTCTGCTCTAGGTCAAAGTGGGTCATAAATATTTGAGATGTGAATCTTGTGGACATGCTTTCAGTAGGGATTTATATTGTGCCGAGTTTGGAGAACAGGGAGATTAGAACACTAAATAATGCAATTCTTCAAACCACCACCACAACTACAACACTCCCATTTCTCAGGATTCAGCCACTGAACCACGGAAAGGAAAACAATTTAGTTGGAAAATTGAAAATAAAATTAAACTTTACATTTTACCCACCACGTAGCAACTGTTCCCCGTCACCTAAACGCTTTAAAATATGGTACAACTGCTAAATTTTGCATGCTAACAACGTAACAAAAAATTTCAAAGGCCACCAGACTCACCAAACTTACCAAACTTTCGCTGTAAAATTAACGTAAAATTTTAATAATTCTAAACTCAACCTAAACCTACCTAAATCCAAACCTAAAAACGGAATTTCATGAACATTGAACTTTGTAGGCCTTCGTTGAAGTACAAATTTGGCCAGTATTCTCCATAAATCGTGGGAAATCGTGGGACCTAAACCTCAGCCGAGTTCAAATGGAGCATGCTAGAACAGTTGAAAATTTAATCGTAAAAATAAAAATCGCTAATTCTAAAATCATAGAATTGGGGGGTATAGCCAAGCCTTCTAAAAATTTCTTCCGACTTTAAGGCATACCAAAAAAATGGAAATACAAGAGAAAATAAGTTATAATCGATATCAACGCCACTTTCGCGTGAGTAGGAAAGCAATATTTCTTGACTGCGAGCTATATTTATGGTCTGTAGTTTCCTTCCGTTGTTAAGATGCCTCTTTGTGTTAATTTCAATTGGAGTCAGGGTAAATGAGGCCAGATGAACTCTGAACTCTCATCCGCTTCTCTACAATAAATGGAAAGTAAAGTCTACTTGGACTTAAATTGAATGGGAGCAGAAATGAAGTGGAGAATTGGTTGGAAAACAGGACATTCAGACTTGGAAAATCCAGAGAAGAGGTTTCAGAGCATTTCGAAATTCCATGGCTTCACTCTATATGGCGGTCATAAGAACGTTTTACGTTCCTTTGTGCATGGGAAGATACATCGTGGAACAAGAATTTCCGTTCCATCAGAAATGTCCTTAAACTCGGAGGATATCTGTAGTGCTAAAGTGTTGTTTCCAGTCGAAAGCGACATTCCCTAACAATAATTTTTGAGGAAAGTTTAAATTCTTAAGCTTGCCGATTTTCTTGTTATTAGTAATATTTGGTTATTCGTGATTCTGAGACCGTGAATTTCCTTAATTAAAATCTTATTTGAAGCAGTCGAAAATACTACAGTTTGAGTGGTACAAAACAGATGAAATATTGCTATAAATGGTCTGACATTTTTCTCGAAGTGAATGTCTGAATGTGGGTTTTTTTTTCTTTTTTAGAGGACGAACGGCCCAAGGATGACAAAGGTCAAGGTTCAAAGTCGCCTGGATTGGCAATTGTTGTAGTCTTACATGGGGACTCCTGGGAATGGGGTTCAGGAAGTCTCGTGGATGGATCAGCTCTCGCCAGTCTTGGAAATATAGTTGTCATTACGCTCAATTATCGACTTGGTATTTTAGGTAAGTTTCTCAAATTCCAAATTCTTTACAACTTTTTGAAGTATGAATTTTTTTTAAACCAATCGGGAAGAAGCAGTCAAAAAATTACAAATGGCTACCAAGTGATTGATTAGCACATTCAAAAAAAATTCTGTAAATTACAGCGTCCTCTTTTAGCGATTCATTATTTTTTCACTAAAAAATGCTGAAAGGTGGTTTGAAACGAAGAATTTTGCTCGCCTGATTCGGAGTGAAAATTATTTTTCAATGGTTTGCAAAGTTTAATTAACCTTTTCAGGGTACGAAACTGCTGGGTGCGTGGGCTGTCAGCATTTTTTCATACTAATGAAACCTTGATGCGGTGAAATCGTTGAGTTTCATTGAAATTCATGAAATAGCGTTGGAAAAGTAGATAGTAACTCACAAGATTTTTGAAATCCCAACTGACCTTCTCTCATGAACTAAAAGTAGGAAGAAGGTTTGGGTAGATTCGGATGTGCCAAATCATTATGCCAATTCCAAATTCCCCTGACCCCCTTCCGCTTTGAGAATTAATTATCCGCCCATCGTCTGCTTTCTAGCGGCTCAAAGACAGCGGAAACATCAAGCTCAACGTAGCGTAATACACTAGCAGAATCCTAAAACTCTAATTACCTTCTATTCATGCTTTCCTGACATTCCCCTTACTACTACTCTAGTCTACTTAATGCCCAAGTCAACAAGTCAACCACTCACTTTTTAAATTAAAAACTTAGGCTTTACTACTACACTAACTCTAAAGTTTTAAAGTCTCATGCCTCTCTGCTTTCTCCAAAGAGAAAAGTTGGCTTCTACCTCTCTAAAAACTCAGCTGACAGGATTAATTTTGGAAATCCTGGATTGTGTAATTTTTCTGTAGCCCGAGCCTTGAGAAATTTCCCAGTGACCAAAAATATCAGTGCTTTATTTCCATTGTCTACCAAACACTAAACCTATTTTGTTCATTGTGTGTGAACAACATCCCAATAATAACTTCACAAATTGTGCAACGTTTAATCTACGTTTCGTTCATCATACACCTATCTGGCTGCTATTCTTAGGCTGTGCATTGTGGCTTTAACCTACCGATACCAAATTCGGTAACGATGTGACAATTGGTTTGGTTGCAGTGGTGTCTCAGACAGCCTGACGGACAATCGGACAGACAGACAAGGCGATCGCATGAGAGAGCTTTTTATTCCAGCTCGGGCTAAAAAGCCTTCCTGCAAAGTTAGAATTTGTAGGTGAAAATTGGAAATTTCAGGAGTTGCTGCTATATTCCCAAAATCAAACGAGATTAACACTTTGGTTGAGAATTCGTAGCGTTCTAGTGTACCGCGTTTGTACTCTGACTTTCCCTTACATATTTGCCTTGTGGTTTGTGAATGTTAATGCATTTAAATGGGAAGAAGAGCCCTTTGGGCTGGGAAATGCCTTGACGGAAAGGGAATTAATGGAGGGAGAGATTTATTTAGTGCTCTACTTTCTCTGTGAGCAGGCAGAAGAAAAATCTTTCTACAGACTTTGTTTTTTAAGAAGTTTTGAGTTGGAAATGAACTCTATTCATGTAAGCATGTTTATGCATTTTTACAAAAATAAAAAATATAGTGCCAAAATGTGTAGAAATTACACCGTGAAATGAAAATATTCCTTACTCTGTGTCTTATTTGGAGGTTAGAATTTAAATTTGAAGCAATTATGATTAGTAAACCCGGTTAATTTTAAACCTGTTTCAGAAAATGGTCTCTGTATGTCCATTAATGTAGATTCTTTCATCCGCCCTCTTGGCAAGGGTTCTTTCTGGAGGGATACAGAGGACGTTGGCATACAAAGGGCGTTGCTTCCTTTACGAGAAAGATTTTCCTTTCCTTTGAATTTGAATCCTTACCACATCAAGAGTTCCTTTCTCCCATGCCCATATCAAACATTTTGTCATCCACTCCGACGTAGTAATTTTACCTCCTTTCCTACCTTGTTTAACTTTTAATTCAATTCTGCTTAACAGCATTACAAAGCTACAAGAATTATGCATCAAACTACAGCGATCCAAAATTCGAGCTTCGGTTTACCAACACTAAGGTCAAAGCTTACGGATGCTAAAAATTCCCTCAAGGCTTGATCCCAAGCGCGCAAATTATTTCTTGATGAGACCTAAGACACGGCTTCCAAACCTTAAGCCTCGAAATTCTAACGATTTTTTCCTTGTTTTTTTTTTAAATAAAATTGTGTCACTCAGGTGTTATGCCCCCAATATGCTCATAGTCTTTGTACAGTTTGCGGCCTTTCCGGGGGTTGAATCCTACGGGACCCGTAGTAGCAAAAACCAGCGTTAGCTGGCTATAACCACAACCACACGAACGACATGTTTACTTTCACTTCATTCAGATTAGTCTAACGCTATGTTTATTTGGACTTCCATTTCCCGGGGGTGGGTCCCGTAATTGTTTTGTTTACAATCCGGGTTAGGTTTAACGTTCAACAATTATGGGTTACGGTTACGTGTGCGGCAAGTTAACCTGCTTATCAGGTAAACGCTGTTGACGCTGGGTAATCACCTTATTAAAATCTGATCAAGTTTCTGTAATCTGAGAACTTACTTCACCAACTTCACCAAGAAGTAATCACGCCCCCATCTTTATGATTTTCCTGTCGAGTTTTTTAGTATACAATCAAATACCTAGTTAAGACCAAACATTTTTGAAGTTTTATAATATTCTCACATTTCTGTGATTTCCCAAACAACTTCAGAAATTGACTTCGTGTGTTTTATTTTGACAAGGAGAAAGTAAAGAAATTTTAAAAAGTGGCGGAGATCGGACTGGTCCAAAGATGTAAAAGTTGCGTAAGTTTGCTGACTTTGTAGTTTGCGAAGCCTTGGATTAAATTCCAGATCGTCCTTTTCAGTATCCTTTTGTAAAGAATGTAAGCAAAAGCAAGTAATTCTTCTATTCATTGACCATTCCCCAACTCTTCAGGCCCTCTCTCCAACTTTCATTTTAACTTTCCTTTGCAAAACAAGAAATCTCATCAGTTTCCTGCGGGAAGAAGAAACTTTTCAAGTTTTTCATTCTGCAAAGAAAACTAAAAGGCAAAAGAAAAACATCATTATGAGAAAGAAACCTCGGCAGTGAGTAGTGGATCTCAGCTTTCTTAACCGCCACGAGCTTTAACGAGCTTTAATTCTTCCAGCGGCGCATCATTATAACTAGACCCCCAAGGCAAAAAAAAATGGATCCCTCTTACGAAAAAAAAATGGGAAGAAAAATGTTAGCGCTAGTCCAAGAATAATGAGTTTGAATGTCAAAAGTTCTGAATGATTTCAATCACATAATTCATAGTTTTTTACGTCTCAAGTTTGTGATTTTTTCTAAATAAACTTTTAGTTGAAGTTGACATTCAAAGTTTTGACAGATGACGGTATTTTGACTCTTTCTTTTCTCTTGTAGGTTTCCTACAAACGAGCAGTCAGCAAGGGAATTTTGCTATAATGGATATAGTCGCTGCCTTAAATTGGATCCGGGAGAATGGAGCTGCCTTTGGTGGTGATCCTAATCGAGTAACGCTCCTAGGACATCGGACTGGAGCTGTGCTGGCCAATTTCCTGATGCTCGCACCCGTCGCAACAGGCAAGTTCCATAGAGTCTTCTGTGGAGTCAAAGCCTTGACATAGCTTTAATCCAGTAGCCCATCATGGCACATACACTTCACTTGTCAGGGTAGAAGCCAGATAAGGACCTACGCCCAAATTGGCATCATCATTATTTCCTTCGGAAAGGCATTATTGAAAATCCGGGTTTTTTTTTTCAATCTGTCGCCCAGACTAATGACGGCGATCACAAGGGCCTATCCATCAGACACAAAAGAAAAGTCACAGCCTAGATTCCAGATACGACCAAGATTTCAAAATTAATTCACAGCGTAGAAAATGCCGTCCAAAAAAATGACGATATGTAAAGAGGCAACATCTGAAACCGCTGCATGAATACTAGGCTGGAGTAAGGCTAATGATCCCCATTGTCTTCTCAAGAAATATCTATCGAAGGCCCTAAACAAACCCGAAAGAGGGAACAAAAACTAAAAAAAATTGGAAAAAAAATCTGAAGACATCAAAAATCAAAACTATAAGAAGAAAAACCCTACAACCTCAAATTTTTTTTTTTTTTGATTTTTGGGGTTTTTTTTTCCATTACCTTAGGGTTTTAGGGCACTCCTTCTCTTTTCTTAGATTATTAGTGGTCTTCGTTCCGGTTTTTGGCTTTCTAAGGTTTCCCTTCCCATCTTTTTTTAGGGGTTTCCTTCTTTAGGTTTTAAGTGTTTTCGTTCCCCTTTTGGGTTTCTAGGGCTTTGGGTTTACTCCCTGGAGCAGGGATATTCCTGGAGACCATGTGAGGTAGACAACCGGCGCCATCAGTCTTACTTGACCCAAACCTTGAAAAAGAATTTCCGTTTTTGCTGAATTAATTCTTGACTCCTCCCAGTATGGAATCGTTTTAAAATATTTTTTGGAATGTGGGATCACGGCATGTGGCGTATTCACGGGTTTTCACACGCTGGACACCATCCATGAAACGTCCGAATGAGTTAAATCTTTCAATTATTTTTAATTGCAGAATTATTTCATCGTGTGATTCTTTTAAGTGGTTCATCTCTGAGCCCTTGGTCCTTCCAACGCCACGCAAAAGGCAACATAAGAAAAATAGCTCAAGTCTTCAAGTGTATCAGTGACCCAATACTATCACCCATTCCGGGAGCCCCTCCCTTTCAGAATCCCCAACGTGGTTCCAATCCTCTCGGAAGTGACCTCCTTCGTGACCTTGGACCATGTCTACGTGATGTTCCACTGGAAGAGTTACTAAGTGCCCTAGATCGTGAACTTCTTCATCCCCGTTTCATTTCAAGGCTTGGGCCACTGATTGACTCGACTGTGGTCAAGGCTGACTTTGTATCAGAAATGAAATACGATCCCAATGGCCACTTTTCCGGGATTCAACTCCTGATTGGCACGGCTTCCATTGAGTCTTTCGACGAACTGAACACGGAAGACATAGAAGATGGCATGTCAGATTCCAAGAGAGATCGAATACTCCGAACCCTTGTTCGAAATATTTTTGTCTTCCATCTCAATGAGATTTATTCGACAGTAAAGAACGAGTACACAGATTGGGAGAAACCACGAAAGGATTTCATAGACGTCCGAGATTCAATTCTGAGCATAATGAGCGATGGTCTCACCGTTGCTCCGCTCGTTCAAGTTGCTTCCATGCACTCAGCTAAGGGAAATGCCAAGACTTATTTTCTTCACTTTCAGTACGAACCTGATCATTCCGTCTACCCTCATGTAAGATTTATCAAGCTGAACTGATTTGACTGATTCTTGAGTTGACCTTTGACTTTTGTCCTGCGGTGACCTTTGTCACCATACTCCGTTTCGTTTCGCCATTTAATTTATTCAGTTTACGGGTGAAATGTTCAAAATTCTGGCCTTAGCGTTGTAATTTTTTTGTTTCGTGATCGTTTTGCAGAGAATAGGAAGCATAAGTGAGGATCTTCTTCAATTTTCCCTGGGACATCCGATTCTAAATACACAGAGGAGAGAACCCAGTCTTCCGTCCTATACTTCAGGAGATGCCAAAGCTTCTACCACGCTTATTCGATACTTAACCAACTTTATCATTTCAGGGTAAGAAGGAACGTTTTTTAGAGACAAGTGGCGTATCCTAGAGGTCATGACCTTCAAGTCAAGACTAAATTGTGATCCCAAGCTCTACGGACTGATACAGAACAGAATTGAAGTTGTCTTTTCTCCTTGACATTTTAGGGATCCGAATTCAGGATACGATCACCAAAGTAGCTCGAGTACTCCGAGCACGTCCTCACTTGAGGAGAGCCAGCTTCCCTATTGGGATTCTTACGATCCAGTCAACCAACTCTATCTTGAACTGGGTAACAAACGTTCTCACTTCCTTCCACAATTTGGAGTAAATGCTAAAGAAATATTTCTTAAGGAGAAAGCTCATTCCTTTTCTTGAGCTTTGAGGAGACGCACTCAAATGCCCTCAACGAGTTTATCTTTAACATCCACCATCACTTACTCAATTCTGAGAAAAAAAAACCTCGAGGGCAAGCGAAAACCATAAATTCGTCTCCAGCCTCCCTTCCTGAAAAGCGAAAAAATCTTACCGGCTTTCTAGTTTTATACGTATCCTCGAGATGCTTTTCTTGTAAGAATGATAAGCTCATCACTACAGTCGATTTTGGTTGAGCGCTGTAAATCTTCATCAAATTGATTAACTCGATTTAAAAAAAAATCATGAATAAGGTAAATTGTGTTTTAAATATAAAAATTTCAAGTAGAATTTCCTACGTGGAAATTAATTGGATTATAAACTACCATATCACGACTGAATTTTTTATATGTGGCGTGATATATTTTTTGGACGGCGCCCTAGTTATTAATATTTGAATATGTCGATTAGCGGGGGAAATTCACGCTATGCTAATCCCAGAGGTTTAATCAGCAAAAAATAATGTCACTAACGCAGCTGGAAAAATTATACCGCTAGCACAGCTGGCGCTGTGAATATTTAAATATAAAAATTTCAAGTAGAATTTCCTACGTGGAAATTAATTGGATTATAAACTACCATATCACGACTGAATTTTTTATATGTGGCGTGATATATTTTTTGAACGGCGCCCTAGTTATTAATATTTGAATATGTGGATTAGCGGGGGAAATTCACGCTATGCTAATCCCAGAGGTTTAATCAGCAAAAAATAATGCCACTAACGCAGCTGGAAAAATTATGCCGCTAGAACAGCTGGCGCTGTGAATACTAGAATGTACGCCGCTTCTGAAGAGATTTGAAACCTCATTTTTACGGTTTGACCTTTTTTTTTTTCAGCCAACGGAGATCCCCAGATGCGAAATCATTACAGAGGTCATAAGATGGCTTTGTGGTTGAACCTGATCCCACAGTTGCACCAGTCGGGCGGAGCTGACGTCTCGATGCTCCATCATAATTTTAAGGAAGAGAAAGCAGACTACTACGAAGGTACTTTTCAGCACTTTCCTTCTTTTTAGGGAGCTGGCACACACCATTTCTGTTTTCCTTTTTGGTAAGATTTGAACACTTTTTCATGTTTTTACGATCCTCGGACATGACTCAGATGACTTGGTGGTCCCACTTTCACGACTTCAAACAAGACCCACCCTGTGTGTAGAGACTGCATTTACGAGACCATGACTCGTGTACTGATGGTCCTTGGCCTAATCCTCTTCTCTCCCTTTCTACCCCTCATTTCTGCCTTTACTCTCACTTTCTACAATGAAACTAAAAGTGGACAGTAAACATGTCAAACTTTCTGTTCCGTGTCTCAGAAAACTAAAAACTCTGTTCATAAAACGGGAATGGAGGAAGAAAGCACAGGAAAAAGTTTCGAATTTCCGGGAATTTCCTTTAGTTTGTTTCATTTCAGCTTGTAAACAACTTGTAAAGACTTTCCATTAAAAACTGTACCAAAATGTCGTAAAATAGCAATAACTATGCCAGTAACAATACTCTAAGTCATAACAATACAAGAAAACCTAATTACATTCACAGTAATTTGATCAATCTACAGTAGAAAGGTGACAAACGAATAACGGCATTTCCTTAAACACGCCCACATTTCACAATTTGAAACAAGAAGTAGATTGAAGAGGTCTTCCGCATGTTGGATTTGTTGAAAACAAGTTTCGAATTTTGTAATTCTCTGGAAATGCTCTTGAACAATTCTAAATTGGCAGAGGCTATGTAAATTTTTTGAGGAGAAAGCATTCGTCACAGACTTTCACTGTGAGGGAAGCTTCTCTACCTCCAAATGACAAAATTCATATTCAGCTCTTCTCTTTTTGGATTTGCATGACGTGGAAGCCGTTCGTCGACCCAAAAAGCTCTTTCAAAACTAACTTTCTTCGTCGAAATGAGTTTAAAATGAGGAGCGGATTTCCGTGTTCCCATTCATTTGCATTATTATTCCAATTTCTAACTACACTTCCTTCCCAGCCTTTTCAAATCAGTCAGTCAGCACAAAACTAGAGAAAGTTGGAAGTGTTGGAAGGAAATTATTAGGCCAGAATTCCAAAATCTGTGAATTCTTTCCTACTAGTACAATAAGCTGAAGCAAATGATTGCCTCTGCTAAGGCTGATTTTATATCTCCGAAATACCTAAACACTAGGCTGGAATTTTATATTCCACAAAGATTTCAATGTCACTTCATTTGTAATAAATTTTCTTACTCCTGAAATTCCGACGTCTTATTCTAAGTTAACCTTAAATACCACCGCTCTCGTTTTGTTTAAATTTATCTCAATTTAATCCTCATCTGAAACCGTGAGTGCCGCTCCGCTATTATTTTTTTTTGGAGGAAAAAATCTATTCTGATTGAATTTTCCTAGAATTACTGAAATTGTAATTAATTTTATTTTATTTCCTAGGTCCGATTCGAGAACAATCTAAACATCCCCCGACTCTGCCTCCACCAATTTCAGTACCAAAACTGAAGTCAAAGGTAGGTGGGCCCAAAGACTTGACCTCTGGAATAGTTCCTAGCCACGGCGGCACTTCCTCCGAACATTCTGAGTCGGAGGATTACGAAGGAGAAGATAAAGGTCAACCAGCGTTACCAACAATTTCTCCTGCAATTCTTAGTTCCTCAGAGTGCCCACCCAATAGCACCGTTCTGAACGGCACTTCTGGTGGCAATGTAGACGGAGCCACTGAAATCGTGCGTCAGTTAGCAGCGTCACACTACCAAAACTATGGAACAGCTCTTGGAGTTACAATTGGGGTTGGATGCTGCCTACTTTTACTCAATTTTCTTATCTTCCTTGTAGTTTACCATCAGAAATCACAGAGGTAAGCAATTAGTCACGTCACACCTCATAACCGTTTCCAAAGTTTCGTAATTTGCCAGCTAATTTTGGGATGCCATCATTTTGGGTACCACGTTTTATTAAGTGGCGGGGCGAGGCCACTTTATGCAAATGCATGATCCGTCTGTCTGTCTTCTGTACCCACCACATATATTTCAGGAACCTCTGAACGAATTTCCGATCTGTTTTCAGTTATGAATAGTAGAGGTTGTAAACTGGCTCAGTATTTAATCTGGTTAACCAGCGTCAAGTCCTCCCGTGTCAAATTTCAAGGCCAACAGTTTGTTTTTAATGGAAAAGTTAAAAATGACCCCTGCAAGCTTTATTCCTCTTATTACGACAATCAAGACAAGAAATTTTTTTTGTTGTTGTGACCGATAGAACATCATGGCTCAAAAAAACTAAAACTTATATAATTGAATCGTTTCAGCGATAATACGTCCATTGCCACGACTGTCAATCGACACGACAATGGCACGACTGTCCAATGTCTGATGACGTACGCTACTCTGGTATACCTGTTTTGACACGGTTTATTTTTGCTATTTAGATCAAGGGCTTTCGAACAGTCCTTGAGTTATTTAGACATGAGAAAAGAATGTTCGGGAGCGCTACATTGTCGCGCAGGCTGATTGCATATTTTAGAAAATGTTTGTCGATTTTCAAGGAGTCCTTTGAGTTTACAAACAAGAGAAAGCTAGGGAGGAGAAAGTCTCCTGTGGGACATAATCTACTCTTTTATTTTATTTCCTTTTGTTTACATAAGAAAATGAATTTAGGCTCACTTTCCGCATAAAGGACCCTCTTGACATTTGAGGAATTAAAGCAGACATAGAAGCCAGTTAAACCCAGTTTTATTACCCATCTTTTGACATTCACGCAAAGCAAACAAGCTACGCATCTAGGAGCTCTTATCCCAAACTTTTGACTTTACCACTAAAATTTGTCTTAAAAACAAACACTTAATAATTTTGTCTTACGACCTCAAAATTAAAATGTTTTACACACAAATGCTGCATAACACATTGAATTTGTTTTTCTTGTCAGTGTGCCTCTTCAACCGAAACCAAGAAAACAAGAAGAGGGAGACGAGCAGTTGTGTGCGACGCACAATTCAATATGTCCCCACCATCATCATCATTATCATCAAATTGGTGGGGGCAGTGGTGGGTTTCCTTATGGAAGTGGCGGCGGAGACTTGACCAGCGCAGAAGAATACGAAGAGGATTTAATTCAAGAATTACGCTCTGCCTCCGACACTGGACACGGCCGCCTTCCAGTTCATTCTCCATATCTAGTCAAGGATTGTTCCGGCTCAAGTGGCTTTTGTAGCCCACCAATTCCAGAGCCACCACCACCCCCAAGGAGCTCCATACCACCCTCATTGGCCGGCTCGATGGTGAGCATCGCATCGTCCTTTTCAGCTTCGGGTGGCGGGGCTACTGGGATTCTGCGAAGGGGGAACCCACCGCCTGAGAGGGAGCGGGACACGGTCTCTACTGGTGGTGGCAGTATGAAAAAACGAGTTCAAATTCAAGAAATTGCTGTATGATCAGTGCCAGTTGGACTAAATTGGGTTTTCATATTCATATGGCTAATTCGAGCAATGTGCGGTGTGCATCGACTCCAAACAATAATTTTTATGTGCCAAACAAACTGAGTGTGCAGTGTATTGTGTGCTATAGAAAAATATGGAAGAAGAAGAAAAAAGAAACAAAAGAAGCATATCCCTTCTGGTGCTTTTCTCCTTCCTGGAAGTTGCATGTGTCGACTCGCATTTCTTTTTTATCGTGATTAAGTTACTGGTGCAAACAAAGAGAAAGCGAAAACTTTCTTCTTATGTTCTTTGAAAGCCCAAGAAAATGCGAAGATCCAAATCATAATTAAACCTTTTCAACTAATGAAGTTTACTCGTCTGACAATCATTTGTGATAACAAAGCAAAGCATGAGCAAGAGAAACATAATTCAATTGTCTTAAAAATTGTTAACAACGTGGCTCAAAGGCGTAACAAAATCTCCACAAGATTTCTGTGGAGAACGATCCCCTGAGCCATAAAATATAAAATGTAAAAAAAAGGAAGAAAAAATAAACATATTTCAAAAGCTTTATACCTACACTGGAGCTAAGGCAAATATCCACAAAGCATTGCCGCATTTTCAGAAAATTGCGAGCTAACCCATTTTTAAAGAAACAGGAGTCGGGAGTCCCAAATTAAGATTTTTTTGAATCCGGAATCGGGATTCATGGACACTAAACAAAAGCACAAGGTTCACTACAAGGCGACGTTAGATTATAAATGGCGTCCAGGGCGGATTGTGGAAGAAAGTCCGGCCTTAAAACCTTGTCTCTCGAATCTATTGTTCTTCCGGAAGGGAGTGGATAATACCTTCGCTTAATTTTTTTTCCCTTTTCTCAGTTTTTGTATCAAACTTGGACTTTGTCCCGAGTAGAAACAGCGAGAAGAGAAAGGCAAAGAGGCGGGGATAATCAGGATCTAGAAGAAAGTTGGTCTTAGCCCTAGCAACTACCGTTGCCAAGGAAAGATGAGATATGAAACGGACTTTTAGTCAGGCATGAAGAGCGGAAATGTGTGTAAGAGAAAGGAGAAGACTGAAATTGGATCTTCGTCTGTCTCTAATAAACCCTTCGTCCTTTCTTTTCCGCTTTCCTACAACAATATATAATCGTGAGGAAAAATTACCTTTATCCAACCATGTCCAACATGTCACGGACTCTTTTTCTGCTAAGAAAAAACGTTTTCCGTCTTCACACAACCATTTTGTGAAGCCTTCCTCCATCCCCAGAAGTGGTAGATTCATTATTAACATGACTACTTAATTGAATACTGCATAATTCCTTCATTTGGAGAAAATGGCAAAAAAAATCGTGTCCCAGTACTAAGATTTTCCTAAAATACAACGTAATCGAAATAAAATCGTAATTATGAAGTAGCCATGGTAAGCAGACTTGTACTATCCTCCGACCGGAGGTTGGAGGGCGTCCTCCGCCTTGTGAGAAGGGCTTCCCTCCAACCTCCACCCTCCAAGCTCCAAGCAAAATTCTTTCCC
>JABASL010000454.1:0-17305 GCA_019775825.1 Neanura muscorum | reverse complement strand
CCCCCCCCCCCCCTTCCCGAATTCCAAATTGAATCGCGATGATATCCATCAGGCATTTCCTCTCTGACTTTCACTTTCAGTCAATTCAGATAACATAGTGGCTGGGACCATCAAAGTTTTCAACTTCTCTTTCCTAATAGAACCGTATCTCTACGAAGTGCTTGTAACAACTTCAAAGCCCCTTCCTGTTTTGATTCAAAAGCACCCACAAACACAACTGGCAAACGTTCCCACAAATTATCTAGCCTAAAGGCTCAGCTCAGATCCTATTTTTCGATTTTCGACGTAAGTTACGCTCCAAAGAACAATGACCTGTAGAACCTCTATTCCGCACTATTTTGCAGAAATTCCCATGAGGGAAGCCTACCACCACCAATTTAAAACAAGTCTAGGGCAATGGCCTTGAACTCAAAAAGCTAAGCACAACCCCGAATAAATGGAATGATAGCAAAGTTTATTAAATGTGATCCTCATTCTATTTGACACCGCCCCTCACAAGAAGACTCAGCAACAAATAACTTTGATCAGGAGCGTGGCGTTATCGACCTGGTCTACTCTCACAGCATTACTAGAATGTTTTCTAAAAGACAAGCAGTGGAAAATTTAGAAAACATTATTCAATGTACTTGCGGAAGTTAATGAAACTGAGTTATTCGGTTTCGTTACTTCTTTAAAGCTACGATTCCTTCTCCATTCTACCTCGTCATAAATCTAAGCCTAAAACTACGTAAGATTTACTGTAAGACATAAAGAGAAGCTTAATTTTAACTTTCTTTAGCTTATGCTATGAATCCAGAAAATAAAGCAGCCTCTATTTTCATCAGAGCAATTCTAAACACCCCTGTTCCATCATCAATCACTTTCTCCTTTCTCTCCATTTCCTATTCATAACCTTTCTCTTCATTCAACAGAAGTCTTCTGCGTAGTTCTTACATGTCGTCCTTTTCATCTTTAACACATTTTCCTCTCGTTTCCTTCCGAAAGGCTTCCCAAAGGTAACCTCCAGCTTAACAAAAACACCGGAACAAACCAACACCCTAAGACGTTTTTCATTAGCAAAAGAGAAAGAAAAACCTATGACAAGGTAAAGGGCGGTGGGCACAAATAGATTAAAGATACATCTACCGCCAATAATGAAAGGACTCTTATTTATATGAACTTATTTTTATTAACGAGAAATCTTTTAGCGACACGAGCCAAATTTTCTAATCCCATTTACTAATCCCGCGTTTTGCGCCTGACTTTCTTCACATTCTCAAGGACAGAAACGTCAATTGACACTGCTCCGTCACAAAGGGCCTCCCGCAAGGGAAAAAAACAACTAAAATTTTTGCACCCAGACCGGGCTATGCTGAATAGCTGCTGAACATCAACGTCAAAACCAAACCGAAGACTTTTCAATTTAAGAAAAATTTAATTTGTTCTGTTTTAAACTCGAAAAACTTCTTTTTGCTTCCTGGTTTTTTTTAACCAAAGATACCTTTCATATTTAAAAAAAAAGTATTTCACAAAATTTCCACCTTCGATTAGTTTTCAACTTACAAGTGTCACATGACGAAACACGAAAATGAAAGCCGTGACGCTGATTTTTGGAGACTAAACTTTTGCTTTCAAATTTTCACAAGCCTCTTCATGAACTCTGACAAGCAGAAACCTAGACTTTGAGATTAATTGATTACACCCGCTTTTCGGCCATGGTTCCATTCACTCACTGAATCGAACAACCAACCAGCATCTCGCCCATTGAAGAGATTCTCCTTTAATTAACCTTTCATCCAAAATTTCCATCATTTTATCTCCAACCACCCGCCACACGTGCTCAAGCTTAACAGGCCATGCCCTTACTCATCCTACGCATCTACAAAGGGCCCTCCTGCCCCTGCATTCCCAAGTAATCCCGAAATGAATTCATCATCAATTTGAAATGAAATCGTGCAGGTAGAATTATTTTCCCTTTGAGCAGAATTTAATTTCATACATGCAGAAAAGAGTACACAAAGTTTATCAGCAGAAAGGTTTAGTTTCCAGTATTTAATTGTTTCTCATTCATAGAAACTAGATCTCCCAAACATCTCGCATTTCCTTTGTACCACGAACTACCCTGCAAAAGGCATTCTCGCCTTTGATCTTCATCACATCAGCTTCTCAAGAGAAACAGACATATTTGGGGGAAATGATCTTAACAGACGTAAAGAAAAGGATCAAAGAGAGTCCAGTAGGAATTTCATATTGAAGAAAAGCGCATCTTCGTCAGTTTAAGCAACTGCAACGCTAACCGTATTTCTTTCAACTCTCGCGCGTCAGAAGACCGTGCCAGGCAAAGTAATGAAACAATGTAGGGAGATGATGGATAAAATTAATGTAATAAACGTTACGTATTCAGATTACTTTCAAAAACTCTTTCCATTCTATCTCTCATTCCAGTTCCAAAGCCAAGTTTTTTTTTTACAAATCCACTTCATCTCTCTTCGTTTCCCTCGATACTCAAGAATTAAGAGGCACTTAACATAAAGATAATCTTCAACCACTAGAAGGATAGGCGTCAATAAAACTGTGTTAGGAATTCTTAAATTTCTCACACTAAAACGCTCCGTCAGTAAGAAATAACCAACGAAGTGGGGTGACTTTCCTCCAGATTTTTTCTTGTAGTGCGTTAGATTTCCTTTTTCTGTTAGACTTGAGGTCGGCGATGTAACTTTTTAAGCCATTTTCTAGGAAACCCCGATTTTGGCACACTGGAGTTTAAACCCGATCAAATGGAAAAAGTTAAACATTTTAAAGAGCAAGAGCACAAGTCAATGTCAACTTCCTTTGAAGCAGACTGGGGACAATACTGAACAGTGTGCTGTGCTCTCCGCTCCCGGATCTTCCTCGCGTAGCCAAAAGTCATTAGAATAGGAAATTATGCAACCAGAACGCTCTGTACATTTTACGAATGCTAATTAAAACCTTTTTAACTCTTCCATTGAAAACTTTTGTTAGCTTCTCCAAAACTGCCAAGAATAATAGCGACGCATCGAGAAAAAAACTTTGGCATTCACTAGCGAAAACGTGGCTCACCGAAGTCACCGCAATGCCGGCAACTACATACTTGAGCCTAATTAAAACATTTCCTCAACTGTCGGCTTGAATACGACGAACCCTTTCGATTTTAATTGTAGGTATTCCATTGATACCCAAACCCGACTATGTCGTATCTCGTATGTAGCAATTACGAACACTTTCCGTGGTATTGCCATTATTTTATACGTACCAAATAAGTCCATCCAGGACGGCTTGGCCAAGGGCAGACTAAACTAAAACTAAAAGTATAAAATAATTTGGATGCCAGTATCCATCCCGTCCTAGAAAGGGCTTGTGTGGCTCGTCTAAATAAGGGTCATATGTCACGTGGATGGGTTTGGTAACAGTCACTCGCTCCCCCGTTAAGTTTGAGACCCCGCGATTTGTGTCGTACTCTTGGATGGGTTGATGGGTAGGCGGCGCGGTTTTTACTGAGTTTTCTTGGGGAAAGTTTGAGAATATTCAAATGAGTTTTTTCTCCGTCCATTTTCTTCTCTTGAAAAAAACAACAACACAATTATTGGACTTCGGACCTGACGACCACCCCACTTCCTATCACCCCGCCACCACCATCAACTCGGTTTTATATCAAGTAAAAAAAAAGGAGATTAAGTATTATTATTGGCTATTTAAAACCGATACCACACATAAAGTTATAGCAACAAAACGTAAACCCTTCGCTTCTAGCCTACCTAGCCTAACTGAAGCGAACTTTAGGTAGCCCCCTATAATAATGAAGTTTGGAGTTCGATATGAGTTTGATCCTCATTTCGCTCCAGAAATCCCACAAATTAATACTTATGTGGTTTCCGCGATAGCCGAACATCGTCAGGGTATAATTTTGACTAAAACATGGCTGTTAGGAGAAAGATGGCTTACAGGAAATAGCTTAACATGAATGTATCCAGGCATCACTCATAAGTGAGGAATTAATTATCAGGCACCGACTGCTTCACCAAAAATCCTAGTATAAAATAGATCTACCCGAACAAAACCAAAAACTGTTCCTAGTTAGCAGCTAAAATCCAAAGGTTTAATGTGATCAAAAACCAAATCGTACAAACCCATCAAACTCAAAATGAAGGAAAAGGTCGGGCGTAAAATGGAGGAAGGCGTTCTTCATTGAAAGTAGCACCTTGGCTACCTTTCGTAAATTACAACGCAAGACTGAATTGGATGATGATAACATTAATTGTTAGCCTTAAAATCTTTGGAGAAAGAAAAGTCGTGAGTAAACTATTCTTACTGTTTCCGTTTCGTCCTCTGCTCGCGCTGATGCCACATCCCTTTGGTTATCGACACGGGCCATCGTCTTGGTTTCAATTTCACGACGAAAAACTATAAGTAAAGTAATCGCGTGTGGTCACGCTCCCGCAAAACTACTTTCTTTCTCTTGTTACAAACTATCTATGTAAAGCATGCCAAACCGTACAATACCTATGCAGACTTGACTGTTTTCAGGACGAAATTATGAAGACAATGACTAAGCACCTGGATGAAAAGCTTCTAAACTGACAGATCACGAAATGGGAACTGAAAAATTCTTAGCAACTGTTTTGAATTTCAACCTCGCAAAATCCACCTAAAATGAAATAAAAGTCAGCCATATATAATATACTAGTAATGTCCAGTAACTATTCAAGTAAGGGATTTCGGATATAAATCTAAATTATTCTTTCTCATTCATCAGGCACAATCAAGTGTGGTGTAACTTAAACAATACAAAAAAATAAACCCATCCCCCCGGTATTCCTTTACTATAAGGCTCGACTGGCTTTAAAGTAAAAACAAGTTTAGGTACTTGTTAAAAAGACGTAAGAACTGGCAGAGTATACAAAAAACCAACATAAAATGGAGTTTGCACAGTACTTTGGCTAGCCCATTGTGAAAATGAGATAAGATATACGCTGATGCCCCTTCTCGTCTTTCAGTACCAAACTAACAATGCAACACCCCTTTTCCATTGTAACTTGAAACCTGTTTCAAGAATCACGGCGAGCAAACTCACAGCTCATCCTTTTTTGCGTTGCCATTTCCCACAAAATCTACCTCTAGCAACTATTTAATTACTTTAACACCACGGCTGTCATACATTTAATATCTCCTAATGCCATATAAATCAAAAGTGTTTACTTTTGACCATTGTTAAGGTTTCCACTATTACAAAAAGGAATTAAAATCCAAAGAGAAGGAATCTATTCAGATTACAACACCATTTAGGCGCTTTTGTGAGGGAATATTTCTTTTTCCATAAAGAATTACACCTGTTCCTTTAATACTTATAAAAAATAGTGAAGTAGTATTTCCCTGCTGTGTTTTTCGTGTAATTTCTGACCTTGATTTTTCGAGATTGCGTAATTAGTGTGGATACGCCATAAAGCGAGGTGAAGTCTAATTAATAAAAATTCAGGCAAAAAAAATCGAAAAAATGCAAACGGTCACTATGTTGTCAGATACCCATTTTTTTCCCACGGATTTTTTCATCGCTTTTCTTGTGTCAAACTACTTAATTTGTACCCTGGAACACTGGGACGGGTTTCATTGTGGGTATTTTTTTTTGGATATTTCCAAAACAATATTTCCAAAACAATATTTCCTAGAAGCCCTTCTAGGACGGAATGGATACTGACACACAAATTGTTTCAGACTTTAAGTCTAACCAATCCATCCTAGGACGGGCTTGTTTAGTTAGTCCGGAAAAAAATGTAATTGCAATATGTCAGCAACTTTTAAGATGGAGACAAGTTCCCCCCGCNAGGACGGGCTTGTTTAGTTAGTCCGGAAAAAAATGTAATTGCAATATGTCAGCAACTTTTAAGATGGAGACAAGTTCCCCCCGCTAAAACTTATGATAACTAGACTTTACCTTTTCACAATTATTTCCATACTCCCATTCATCACAAACCACAAATATCCTCAAATTAGACAATTGAATTGATAAACAAAATTTTTACAAATCTAGCAGTAGTGTACTAGCGGCAACAAGCAGACAATTTCTTGTTCGACTAATTCAAACTTTTTCAGTGAATGAAATAATGAAGCCCTTGTTTCATCGCTAAAACTAAACTAAATGAATTGGGTAAAGCAGGAAGTACGGCCGCATGGGACTGCGAAATCAAATGTCAAAACTTGTCCAAGTGTCATCACTCTCTGTCTACTTCTATCTAGCCTGCATGTGGGACCGTTTCTGGGGGCGTGATCGATGATTAAGATTACACTAAAGCTCTTACCATGTTCTTCATATCTTTCTGTGTTGATAATTTTCTCTGGAATGGTTGGTGGGGACCAATCCTGTCCTCTTCATCCTTATCATCACTCTCAGAAGAGTCCCCGCCCTTGTCTTGACCTAATGACCTTGATAATAATGGAGGAGTTCCGGTTGGTTGTGACATGCAGTGGTGACGAATGACGCGATGAGGTGAGCCCACCGGAAACTTGTCACCAATTTGAGTTATCAAAGGACAATTGGTAGTAGTTGACAGAGTGGCACTATTACTAATTATATGGCTGGAACTCCCTCGTTGCAGACTTTCTGAATAAATATTTGAATTGGTCTCAGGCAAGAGTTGAACTGATTCAGGACTGAAAGTTCTTGGACGAAGTCCAAGCAAACCTATTGACCCATGGTCATTTCCTGGTCCCGGAGAAAAGTCAGATCCAGTGATTGCAATTTTCGTAACAGTATTCATCTTTTGACTTGGCTCATGTCCCGAAATATCCCGTTCTTTTCTTCTACCTCCACAACAGAGGCTGCAATTGAATTGAGACACGATGGCGGTATGTTGTAACACACGGCAAAACCTTTTTAAAAGTTAGGTGAAAACGACTAAGACGGACGGGGCGACATTACTCTGAAGGCATTTTCATCATTGCATTATTTTGAACCGTTCGCTTAATCATTGAGTTATCCGGCGCTGACAGTTGCCACTTGATGTATGTTTTTTATCCACGACAGGTTCCGCCATAACTTCAAACCGTTATGATTATTATAATATTGATCAAGTTTTGGTGTCTTGTGGTCCCGTTTATTGGAAATTGATATTACGTTTTTAATAACGTTTAAGTCCGCAATCTTTTTATGGGGTTGCTGTTGATGACTCATATAGGGTTCATAATTTAGAAAAAAGATTTTGTCCAATTCTATGTAGAACTAAACTTCCATTCGGTGGCACTGCAAAATAGAAGTACACATGATTATTAATAACAGTATTCTTTCAGAAATATTATTGTTATGCTACATTTAGATTTTAACGCTACAAAGTGATCCCTCCACCCGGCGTTTTATTCTAACTTTATTTTAATATTATTGCATGATGAGACGGGCCCGGGTGCCTTTGGTATCCTTTCTTGTGAGAATAAAAGAAAAAATGAACGAAACACTTACCTGTTGTGTTTTTTCTGTTTCTTCAATTACTACAAACTATGGAACCTTTGCAAATTCGTCGCAGGCACTAACGAATCGACAATAACATGAACGAACAAATCAATTGGTGGTAGGCAAAAGCGTTTTGATTTCGTTATTTCGAGATCCCGAAAGATTCGATGATATGAAGTGTGTCAAACACGGCAGATGTTAGATTGAGACTGACTAATTGACACTTATGAACAATGAAATTACGGTGGTGAAAGTACATTCAGGAGTTTCTGTTTGTGATAAATCCAGAACCAGGGAGGGAAGGGTGGAGAGATGTGAGATGTGTGATAAAAATAGAAAAAATAGAAAATGCGGAGCGGAAGGATTAGATTAATCTCAAGTGGAAGTCATAACGGGAGGGAAGTGGCGGAAGTTGGATATCACGGCGAAACAAGTGAATTTGATTAAAGAAATCTCTGATCTCCTTCTCTTTCATTCCAAAATCCAAAGTATTCGGATTAAAGACACACTCACACACTTTGTAGAAATCTTCTAAAAATTATTATAATTAGCACTTCAAAGGATATCTTTGGATTAATTAGAAATTAATTCCACAACTAAATTCATACGAATAACTGTACACAAATTAATCCTAATTTTAAAAAAAAATAAGAAAAAAGTGAAAATGTTTTACATCAATTCCACCAAAAAAACATCTGGTCTTTATCACTTGGCTTTACAGGTCTGGGCAACTGCACATTCTACAACAATGTGCTTAAAATTAAATTAAGGTTTCATAGTCTTGATATTTTATCAACAATTAAAGTAATTATTGTTAAATCATTACGACAAAAATTAATAATTTACTAATTTTTGATAACTTTGGAGTAACTTGTCGTCCAAATCATGAATAAATTCGAATCAATTGTACATTTTCCCAACTCAAGAGTGCCGCAGGCAAGATGAAAAAAAAATAGCGGGAATTTTATGGCCAAATCAGCTGATTACTAATGACAGCTTATTCAGAAATCCCAAAATCATATGTCAAATAAGAAAGGGAAATGTCATTAATATTACAAGCGAAATAAAATTAAGAATATTAAATTTTCATATTTTATTAAAATGTTCCCCAGCTCTCAGATTTTGGATAACTAATTAATTATTTTTAGTCCATTTTAGTTAAAATCGTTTAATTGAGATAGGGAAATTAAACTTTCAACTATGAAAATATCAATTGAAAAATACAAAATGCGTAAAATCGGAACCATATTTTGTCATTTTGCGTTGAAATAGAGGTTCTTGTTTTACATTTCGACAACAGCGTGTGTACGTGAACAATACTACATAGAAGTCACCCTCACCAGCATAAAAGTCAGATTCATGAATCAGCGAACTTAAGTTTAATTGTAGCCAATTTCGATATTGTGACATCCGGAACGGAACGCTGGAAGCACAAAGTAAGGCTTGCCTAACCAAATTTCATCGTTTCGGGAGTCCTGCTCCTGGTGCCACCAGGACTATAGTACCCACCAGGCTGGTAGGTACTCATTCGGTTTTATTTCTCATTTTATTTCTTTGATTAATGTCGATGAATGTAAAAGGGAAATTCTTGTAACTGTAACTCCTTAGAGCGTTCCTTCTCGTTCCCGNTCTTTGATTAATGTCGATGAATGTAAAAGGGAAATTCTTGTAACTGTAACTCCTTAGAGCGTTCCTTCCCGTTCCCGTTGTCGTTCCTTCGTCCTGGTTCTCACTGTTGACAGCAACGACACAGATATAAAGCGAAGCCTTTGGTAGAAAAGAAGGTACGTTTTATACAAATGAAGTCATACGTCATTTGTTAAATCAATGAAAACATGCCCGAAGAAAGGCAATAAATAGGAATCATGGCACACTGCTCTTTTCTGTTTAGTATCGAGAAGGATGACGGAACTATCAACAATTTCGTGCACAACACTCAACCAATTTGCCTTAGACTTTGATGGCAATTTTGATAGAATTTTAAAAAGCATTGCCATTGCCAAAAGTCAAGGTTCTCGCTTTCGATGTGGGCCAGAACTTGAAATTACTGGATACTCTTGTGAAGATCATTTTCATGAATCTGATACGCTGCTGCATTCCTGGGAAGTATTAGCGGAGCTAATGAATCACGAGACCTGTCAAGGTATACTTGTTGACGTAGGAATGCCGGTGATGCATAAAGGTGTTACATACAACTGCCGTGTCATTTTTTTGCACAGGTATTATTTACATAGCTGACGGTAAAGAATGTAAATTCCAGGTTTATGTATACCTTCTTATTTTGGTTGTAGAGAAATCATACTAATTCGTCCCAAATTGGTTTTGTGCGATGACGGGAATTACCGAGAAACGAGATGGTTTACTGCCTGGCCCAAAGTATGTAGAAAGTGGTCAAGTTGTAGCATTTTGGTTAACATTTATAGCATATCACTAACTTCCAATACCAAATGATTTTCTTTACATTCCAGCGCCGTCAAACCGAAGAATACTTATTGCCTCAAGTAATAACAAGACTTGCAGGGCAGAAAACTGTTCCATTTGGAGATGCTCTTCTTCAGTTGAATAATACGCTTATCGGTTTCGAAATCTGTGAAGAATTATGGTCACCTCAGAGCACGCATATTGAACAAAGTCTAGCCGGAGCCGAGATTATTGTTAACGGTTCTGGATCCCATGCAGAGATACGAAAAGCTTCAATTGCTCTAACTCGAATTCAATCCGCTACTGCCAAGTGCGGTGGTCTCTACGTTTTTAATAATCTACGCGGTTGTGATGGCCAGCGAGTGTATTTTAATGGATGTTCCAGTATTGTCATCAACGGCAAAACCCTGTTGCTCGGCGAGCAGTATTCCGCCACAGATGTCGTAAGTCCCAGTTGTTTTTTAACCTTCCAAATTGACGGATTGAGGCAAAATTTTCTATTCCCCATCCCACTTTATACAGGAGGTGCTCACCGCTGCAGTTAACCTTACTGAAGTCCGTTCCTATAGGAATAAGATTCGCTGTCGATCTCTCCAGTCGGCAACTACTCCGTCATATTCCACAGTTAGAGCAAATTGGTCACTTCTTATGAGAGGGTCAACATTAACTTTGCCTCTGGATATCGAAGAATTTTGTATTCCAGAAGAAGAAATAGCTCGAGGACCTGCACTTTGGCTTTGGGATTACTTAAGGCGTTCTTCGGCTTCTGGATTTTTTCTACCATTGAGTGGTGGCGTGGATTCTTCTAGTGTAGCTATTATCGTGTATTCCATGTGTTGCCTGCTTGTGGAGCATGTCACAACTGCGAAATCCGGTACATCCGTATTGGCAGACTTGAGAAAGGTTAAAAATCATATAAATCCCACCCCAAATTGACTAAGATTTACCTGAAAGAATTCCCAATATTATAGGTACTAAGAGACGAGTCTTTTCATCCTATTGATGCAAGAGACCTTTGCAGTAAACTGCTCACAACTTGCTACATGGGCAGTGAGAATTCTTCGACGGAAACCCGACGAAGAGCGTCTGATTTAACTGCGGGTATAGGCAGGTACGTCAGTCATTCCTGTTAAAATATCACAAAGTTTGGATTTTGAAATCAAATGAGCTGGAGAATGGAACATTTTGGAACAAAACTGTCCCAAAATGTTATGAAAATTAAATACTGAATATTTTTATTTCAAAGCAATCATCACAACATTGACATTCAACCCGTCGTCGGCGCCTTCCTGGACCAGGTCACAACTTCCACCTTCAAGAATAAGCGGCCTGTTTTCAATGCCAGTCGTGCGGAGCATTTGGCTCTTCAAAACGTTCAAGCCAGGAGTCGAATGGTTTTTGCATACCTCTTAGCCCAGCTTTGTCCTTGGTCAATTGGCAAAAATGGGTAAGACGTCGTCGCCACAAGTATTTTAAGCATGATAAAAAAAAATTACGTCTTGCCGTAGATTCCTGTTAGTGTTGGGTTCTTCCAACGTCGACGAAGCCATTCGTGGCTACTTCACAAAATACGACTGCTCTGCTGCGGATTTGAATCCAATTGGTGGAATTTCCAAGACGGATCTCAAGAGTTTTATTTTGCACGCCAGTGAAAAGTAATATGAAATGCAATGTGTGTGACTCTTATAGGAATTTAACCACGTTTTCTGCTAGATTCCATTTGGCTAGTGTTAAGGAAATTGTGGCTGCTCCACCCACAGCCGAACTCGCACCGCTAGAGACAAACCAAACAGATGAAGAAGATATGGGTATGACTTACGGAGAATTGTCCGATTTTGGAAAATTGCGACTCCCAGGTTCGTGTGGCCCATTCTCAATGGTGGCACGTCTTTTACACTTATGGAAAGATCGACATACTCCGGATGAAATATCAAGGAAAGTGAAGCACTTCTATGTCTCTTACGCTTCTAATCGGTACGAGATTGTTTTTTTTTGTTTATAAAATTGTCAATCTGCAAGGAATTTTTTGTCATTGAGTTTACTGCTCATTTCGAATTCTCGAATATTGGCCGTCCTAATTTCACTGTTAATTTTTTCAGGCACAAAATGACGACGCTAACACCATCTTGTCATATGGAAACCTATGGCCCAGAAGATAATCGACACGATTTACGTCCCATGTTCTACCCAAATTTTAGTTGGCAATTCAGAAAAATTGACGAATTGGTAAGGGCGTTACACATTTATAATGTCGGCAACTTTGCAGAAGCAATTTCTTTCTCTTTTTCTATGATACAATCCGAGCAAGAACAACGATCAGAAGTGGACTAAAAAATCTTCTTAGTCATAACTCACAGTCCTTAGTCAAGTATAAGGTATTATTCTAATTAAAGTGAAAACAAAAACTTTTCAAAATCTTGGAAACCCTGTGCTAAACAAAATTATTTGGTTACATAACCATTCTGTAATGATTCTACGAGATAAAGATATTCTGCGTTATCGTCGCTGTGTAGTTGATGGCGGGTAGACCGAGGAGTGCTTTTTCGGATATTTTCTGTCCCGACCCGACTGAAAAATCTCCAAAAAATCCGGATGTTCCGTTTCAGTGGACACAAGAGGCTTCCTCATGCCATTGCAACATTTTGATCACTGAACATGAACAACTTAGACAAGTTGGAATGGAAGAAAATAATATGACAAGAAAAAACGTCACGGCAACCTCGAGCAAAATTGAAAAGTTTGTTCGATAACTTGCTTTTCAAATAACTCCTGTCAGACATTTATTTGGCTGGTGTTTTCTTATATTTTTTGTTTTCAAGTGTGTGTGTGTGTGTGTTAACGCTTACGCCGCCAGTACTGACATATCATTTTGCTCGGAATTACATCGCAGCAATTTGCGAATTATTGTGAAACTGCGACACGGTATTTGACGGAAACAGTTTAGTAACCCAAGGCTTAATTTTGCATTGTAAAGCAATATTGAAGAATTCACGGTGAGCTGGTTTGCTTTTCCCAGTTCGTACCGCTATGTTATTGACTCATACTAAATCCAAAACTTCCAATTCTAGATGTGTGACAAACCAAAAATACGAAAGAAGTTGGAGCCACCGCCAACTGCATTGACGATAATGAAGCGGATCAAATTGGCAGACAACAAGAATTGGAATTTATCTCGTAAGTCAGTCAGTAAAGAACTCAATGAGCAGGAATCTGTTGAGGTCAATCTTGACAATAATGATGAAGAAGAGGAAGATTGGGAAGGCCTGGAAGCATATGTGGAATTAGAACAAGATAGACTTGTAGAAGAAATCTTACGGAAGCGACGCCTGTCACGTCATAGAAGCAGTTTTGAACTTATGGATGATGTTCAAGATGAGCCAGAAGCGGACGACATTGAAAAAAGGGCCTCAGAAGCTGGGAAAAGTGAAGCATCTGGGTCTGGAGACAGCACTAGTTCAAATACGGCGACGGCGTTGAGTCAAGCGGCAATTAAACCCAAATCATCAATCAATTCAATAATAAAAGAACGCATTCTTTACCACGGTCTCAACAAATACCCTGATGAGTGAGTTTTGTCCTGAATTTCTTTGTTAAAATTTTACAGCGAACGCAAAATTTATTAAAAATAAAAATATTTTTTTTCCAGATATGACAAAACCAAATATTGGCCACCTATACCAAAACCCAAGAAGCGTGCTCTTTCTGCTGCTATAAATACAGCCACCGATACTCCTGTTTCTGCTGATGATACTTCCCATTCAGATCTCTCTTCCAGTACTAGCTCGGATAGCTCAAATTTGATGTTTCGTCAAGACTCTCGGGTAAATATTCTAAAGTATTTTATTCGAAGGATTCTAATTAAGAAATATACTCTAAATAGAAAATAATCTTGCCAAATTTCTACAGGCTTTTAAATCACGCACTGAAATTAAATCAGAAACTGAAGCCGTGGAACCTGGAACTCCGCAAAACAAAATTGGGCGAACAAAGGCTTCCAAAGTTTCCCTCATGTCAGTGATGTCCAAATACCAACTCTTGCCGCAATCTGTTGAATCTGATGAATCAATTGCTGAACAGCTTGTTTGTGAGTTTCTAATAATTGTGAGTCTTAAAAAAGTCTTAAACTTTATAATATTTTTGAGTTAAATTCTTTTTTACGTAGCTCTCGATGCACGACAGAAAAAGAAGACCATGATGATGCGTCCCATTAAAACTATTCCTGGCTATCCAAAGTGCACTGACGCCACGGTGGGTTTTCCAGAATGCCTTCCACCTGGAGAAATTGTACGAAGAGCAATTCGACCTGATCTACTTTGGGGAATTCCTATCAACAAGCCGTTGTCCAAGGAGCAATTCATTGACCTAATGCAGTGGATTGAAAACTACCCAACCAATGATTATATCTACCTTTCTTATGTTTATCGTCCAAAAACTCCGGAATTTAATCCCTATCTTTTCAAGTAAGTAGTTCAAACGATTCAAGCTTCAAATTAATTATGGCCAACGGAACCGTGTTTTTTAGGATCGTCACTTTCAAAGATGTCGATCCTAAGCAATACTTTACACTAAGCAAGTCTGGTATAATGCATTTTCAAAATGGAATGGCCGAGTACACCAGCGTCGTAAAGTTTATCAAGCAAATTTATATTTTTGAACGTCTCCGGAAGGTATGTTAGAATAACTGCATTTAAATTATGGAAAGTTGCGTAACAATTTTAGTTGGGTTGGATTTTTGTTCAGGTTCCATTTTTGGTATTGTATCCTATGTACAAATCATTTCGAATTTGGAGATCAAATATTTGTCAAACTCGAATGAAGAAGAATCGGAAGCAGCTAGAGGAATCACTTTTTACTACAAAGCGTCCACTGCGCGGCATGCTTTCACTTTTGTTTAGAATGATTGAGAAGGTATTATTTGGAATGCATAATCTTCAAATGTAAAGCCTAGAATGGTATTTTAATGCATATTTTTAAACAGATTTCGGAAATGGGCTTTCTCTCACTTGTGACAACTACAACTTATGAAGTAAAGGACTTTCTAGGAAGTCAGGAAGCTCGGCTTGAAATTATTCTGAAACGTTTTCACGCTTTTGAGAAAATGGTGATGGACCTTACTGAAAATGCATGTCGAACTTATTTGGTTGAATGTGGTTTTTCTGCTGATCACTATGTTGGGGAAGTAGAATTTTATTTGCGAGGATTAACCGGTGAGTTTTTAGTATAAATGATATTATTAACATTAGGAATTTTTATCGTATTAATGGAAAACAAATACTTAGTTTTCGAATTTTAGTTCCCCCAGATCAGTTAACTGATGAAGTAGCAAATTTTTTGGATTATCCTGGCCAATGGCTTCCATATTCACTCCAGGCTAAAAAGAAACGAATTTGCTGGCGCCTTTCGAAGTGATTATACGATATATTTATTTATCAATTTTTAAAATTTTCAAAATCTTCAAAATCCTTTTTTTTCTAGTTTCATTCACCTGGTCGACTTCTACGTTCAAGCTGCATATCACCGACTTCTCAAAAGTTCAGTATTACAGCTAATGGCTGAACTCCATATCCGAACAAAGCTGATTTCAAAAGAGCTAACTGGACCTGCTAAATATGTTCACCACTTTGGATTACTGCGAAGAAAGAACGAGGCCTTAGTAATTATAATTTTCTTGTATTTATTGTCGTTATTTGGTTAAATTCATTGAATTATATCCTACCTACACCTAGTTTGGAAAAATTATGACCGGTGGTGGACTTGGACCTATCTTTGAAATCGGTTGCTCTTACAATGACGAAGTCCTCACATTTACCCCATCACAAGACAAGTTCCTGAAATATATTCGCGGCATTTTTAGTACCTGGAAAAATGGAATTTGTCTTTACAAAAATCTCTTACCCGATGACACTTTCAATCCTTATACAAGGTAAAAGCCGTTAAACAAATTCAGTGCTGAAAAGTGTATTCCATTAAAAGCTTTTTATTTGTAGACCAATTGTAAACGGTTACATGGAGGAAAAGAAATGTGGTGATGGTCCCAGCCTAGAATTGCATTACCAAACGGATCCTGATTTGTTTGAAGTTCATGACACGATCGAAATGATAATCAATCACGGTTTCGATGCTTGCCGACAATATGTCCAGACTTTTGACTTTATTCGACTTTTCTGTGTTGAAAATGACAACTTCGATGTCTCCCAAGTTCTGGAAATTGAAGGTAGGGAATCAGGAATTGAGATTTCAGAGCAAAATCGTTGAATATGGTCATTCAAACCCAACGGACATGGTCCGCTCATCTTTTTTTCTATTTGAACAGACGTGAATGAATTAATGGACTTGCTTCAAAAGTATCATAAACAGTTGAAACAGGTCAACGACATCGAGGGAGACAAAACCATTGGTATTTTTCACGTGAACAATGGAATCTTTCGAGAAAATGCTTTTCCATCAGTCATGCGTGTTATCGATGTCCTCCATGATCATGTACCAAAGTAAGCGTTCCTGCATCTCTTTGAGGATTCCTTTACTCAGCATTTACTTTGAGTTTAGAGTGGGTCGGAAATTTCTTCGAGCCTTAACTGACCGAATGAATGAAGCGATTGCTACAATTGGGAAGTATCCTGAGACAGCCGATGACTATGTCGACTTCCTCTTGTTCATAGACGAAATTCAAGAGCAGGTCGGTACCTTGACTTTACTTCAATTCTGAATTAGCGCTAAACCAAGGAAATTGAAAATGTTATATTTGTGATAGATGGATGACATCGAAAAAGAATTGGATGATTGTTCTGAATTGGCTGACTTGATTGACATTTACAAAATGACGACAACTGAAGAAGACTCAGAAGGATACGCTGTATGAGCCAAGCAAAAAAAAAAAACGATTTCAATTGCACCTAAAAAAATTTATTTTATTCCAGGACCTCGTTCCGCTTCTGAGTAAACTACGGAATGATATTGAAATCCAAGTGCAAAATAGGGAGGTACTCATAGCTGAATTAGTGGAACAGTTTGAACTGTTCAACAACAAAGTATTCGCAGACATGGAAGAAATTAGGAAGCGAGCGGATGTAAGCCGGTTTTAAATTTTCTAAATAAGATTTTTAAATTAATTTTTCTACTTTACGTTTCAAGGCTCCTGATGTTTTGGACCCCAAATCAGATCCTCCATCAATGGAGATCACTCTAGAAGACATGAAAGATTTATTGACAAACTATGTTGATCGCGCCGCAAAGTTCAACAAATATCAGCGACAACTTAAGGCATATTCTGATTTGAAGATTTAAGTGTCTTGAGAAACCTTGTAATGTATTGCGTTTTTTGTGTAAAAAACGTTATTTTTTTTACTTATTTTATAAAGTTGGAAGTTACTAACTACGATGCCTTGGATCAACTCATCTTCCAAGTGCGCTTGCGATGGCAATTATGGAATTCAATGCATAATTGGG
>JABASL010000452.1:0-17329 GCA_019775825.1 Neanura muscorum | reverse complement strand
AAGAAATTTAGAACAAAAAATAATTGGTAGTGATAACTGACAATCGACAAGCGATTCCCATAAAGTAGATTGCTGGCGCCATATTGGAATTTCTAATACGCTACGGTGCATCGCGCTGCACCGCAACAGCGGTACTGGGCGAGGACGGCGGTGTTACAAAAACTATGAATTACGGTAGCTCTACGTCTCAATTAGTGCTAGAATCTATGCAATTGTAGCTTGACAGAACATGAAACAAACGCGAGACCAAAATGCAACATTTCCAACAGTTTTCAGCTGCGCTAAACAAAAACGTGAAGCAAAACATCATTTTTTCTCCGTTTCTTTGCACTAATTTTTCGACTAATGAAAAGATAAACATGAAACATGTTAATTTCCATGCAAAATTCTCAAAATTAAAAATAAGAGTGCACGCAGCAGGAAGGTTTTCCCATTTAATTCCGTGAGTGCACGTTACTAGTAGACGGGATATTGATTGTTAGTTAATAGGAAAAATCATTCTCGTGAATTTAATATAAATTAGCGAGTCCTTCCGTTTTATCTTAATTTCCGCCTGCTAACCGAAAAAAGATAAAAACAAAAAAAACGGAAATTAAACACGCACTACGTCAGCAGAAACAAAAATAAAACGGAAGTCCTATTAATAAAAATAGAAAACCTATAAACGTATTTCCTAGAAAACCTAAAAATTCAAAAACTAAATTAAAAAACTAGGCCAATGGGCTAAACTTTTTGCATCACATTTTTGCATCTGAATAATTAATAATTATTTAGTCTGATGAGATGAAGTAAGTTGATTTTTCAAAAATATCAGTTTCATTGCACACGTCAGTTACTCTCAATATTACTTACCACGAAGCAAAGGTTTCAAGCACTCGCAATTTTTTTTTAAATCCAGTGAAGCCTAACTAAAATTGTTTTTTGAACACTTCATTTTAATTATTTAGAATTTAACTATGGTTAACTTCCAGTAGTCCCATTCCAGGCAATCTCAACGATAATAAATCGTACTGCTTGCTATATGATTCTCTTGCAATCTCCACTCTTAATTTTTTAAAAAAAAATTTATGGTTAATTCGAGCTTTTCTATTCAGGAACATCAGGAATTTTAAAAGCGATGATCTTAGCCATCGATGTCTTTCATTAAATCATCAACTTCTTTTTCTCGATTTTCTTCTCGTCACATTTTTTAACTTTTCGTTTTTGAATTCTTATTGTAGGTATTTTTATTTTGTATTTTTGAATTTTTGTAAGTAGATTGCATTAATCCAAGTAGAAAGTAGAAACCAAGTGGAATGACTTTGGCGCTGACTTTGCCTTAAAGCTTTGTAATAAGAATTTACTAATGGCCCGACCAAGCCCATTAAAGTTTAAAAAATCCTTAAACTTTGATCTGACGATTCCCATTTACGTGAATTTACCAACTCAATTTAATTGAGTAATTTCGTTCCACGACAAACCTGCCGAAACACAAAAAGAATTTCGCGAAATGGCAGTTACGCCGTTTAAAATGGTGACCTTTATGAGTTTTTACTGACATTTTACAACCTAATAAATTACAATTGGTGAAAGCAACTTAATAGGGTATTATTAGGATAGTAAAGCCAAAATTTTGTAGACTATATTTTTCGTGTTAGGTTAAAGGTGAGTTCCTACTACTAAAAGAACGCTTCCAAAAGTTTTACGATAATTCTGTATTTGCATTTCCAAAGTTGGAATCTAATTTACTTTGTCCACTGTATGGACATAAATAGACTAAATATAATTGTTTTAAATAAAAACTTTCAATTCTCTGGAAAGTCCATTTAAAAAGAACAGACAATTCCACAATTCAATGAAACATTTCCAACAACAAAAAATTCACAAGCATTTTAGTATTCTTTGTTGTCCTTGTCCATAGAAATTTGATTCGTAAAAGTCTAGCGATCGCAAAAACTAAGGCGCAACGCAAACGGAATCAAGTACTAGGGATAGTTTCTAGAAAAGAAACTGTCCCTAACTACAAAATTGACAGAAGGTCTTTCTTTACATTTAACACAAAAACTACAAATGTACACTGTAACTCAAATGAGAGCTAAGTGATTTAACTTCTTAATTTAATTAACTAATTTAATTTTTAATTATGCTGTAAGAGCGGGTTAAGTGAAGCTGTGCTGGAACATGAAACTAATGAAACAGGTTCTGAGTTCATCCAAATTGAAATATTCTGCCAAGAAACAAGTGCAAACTATGTTTTGCAATCTTTAGCGTCGTCCACCTCTGTTGCCACCTCGAAATGGTGGACGCGGGCCACCACGTCCACCACCACCCATTCCACCACGGGGTCCCCCGCCTCTCATAAAGCGGGGTCCCTCGTCGTTACGAAAAGCTGGCTGCCCAAAGTTATTTCCCATTTGACCACCAAAGCCAAACGGCCCAATTTCCTAAAGCAACACATAACACAATTCCAATATCATCAATTTCAAATTGAACTTACTAGTGCTTTGTATAATTGCAATCGTGTCGAGTCCCTCAATGTCCGTCAGAAAAAAATTTGTGTATCGAATAGAGAAGAATTTAGTATTAGAAAGATATAAGCACTAAATAGTGCTAAATAATTAAATATTTAATTATTTGATGCTAATACTATTTGAGAACCAGGGCGTCTAGATTTGGCCAATTAAAATGTAATATCTAATTAATAATAGAGAATCAATCGCGTTTGGGTACTTATTCCCTAAGAGGGCCAAGATAGTGATACTGGTACTGGAAAATGTGGCATAACGAGCAGTTAGCACCAACAATTAAAAAAAATTAGATTCACGAAGATATGCAAAAATCCCCGAATCATATTGTCGTCACAATTGAGTGACTTGACTAGGGCAAGAAAAAATGTCAAATAAATTACAACTCTTCAAGCCAGATTATCTACCTTGAAAAAACAACGAAATACAGGAACAAATTTCCGATGACTCCACAAAATTTCTGAAATTTTGTTACAGATTCAAGGCATGGCCTTGATCTCTCTACTTCTTCGCTTAAAAACTGCTTATTACGCAGCTATAAATAAATAAATAAATAAATATTATTAAGCATATTACGGTTTCATACCGAAAGATTTACGGAAGAGTAATATTCAGCAGAAGTACAAAATCCAGAGCTTCGGTGCTCGTGTTGTTATTTTGAAATCGTAAATTTGTAAAATATAGAATCCAGAGACAGATTGAAAATGTTCAAAAATTTTAAATTTTTTAGAAAATTGCTCAGTGCTCAGAATGACGTCAATACTCAAAACATACAGAACAGATGTGAAGTATTTAGTATTTCCTAATCTTGAAATTTTTTTATGTTCTCAAAGAAATGTTTGCAGTTTGATTATAAAGTTCAAGATTACTTGATTTTCCTAAACGCGTAAAGTACCTAGCGAACCGAACCGAATGGCCACAAGCTGCAAAGTGAGATTTTGCAAAATTCCTTGGATTTGTGAGTCACAAATTGTGACATGACAAATCGAGCTTGGATACATAATCCAGACGAATTTTATGGTTGAAAGAACTGGTGCAATTTTTATACTGAATCTAATACTTAATTGCATTGCACCCGCACGTAAATTGAAAAATTCATACAGTGATCGACTTAGAGTTGAATCATTCTCGAACTTAGAACTCTCTAGTTAGTAGTAGCAGGAAAAGAAAAATTTGAATTCGAAGTGTCAATACATAGAATAATCGAACTTCCCGTGTATGAAGAAGAAAATGAAGTTTGTGAACCTAGCTTCTTCGGCTTCTAAAATTAACTGTCACCAACAATTCTGAAGTCGAATGTCATTAAGTCATCTTTAGAAAAGAAATTAGCAGACTACTATTCCGAACAGTTCAAAAGAACTGCCTCACTCCCTGTAAAAAATAGAGGTGGTTACTTACCCAAGTAGGCCCTTGGGCAGCAGCTGCAGCTTGTTCATTCTGAAGATGTGCCATGAGTCCTTGTGGTGGCATTGGCGGGGGAGCCAATGGAATATTTCCTCCAGCATTGGTCCCTGGAAAGAGTCAATCAACCAGATTAATATAAAATAAAATCTCCAGTCACTGTTAGTAGTTAATTAGGAATATGCACAAAATAAAATCAGATAAAAAGCAGCCACAGAACATTTTTCATGAACTGAGAAAGTTGTCAAACGGTAATTCCGAGATTTCATCATTTTTTTTTTGCAGCTCAGGCTAGGTTAACGCTAAGCAAACTAAAACTAAATCAAAGCTGTTTGGTTCGAACCGATAAAAAAACCACCTCCAAGTGCAAGTGCTCCTTCGCCATTTCCAGATTCCATTTGTTGTTCCAAAGCCATTTGTTGCTGCTGGTTGTCAATTCCACCCGGACGACCACCATCCCGGGGACCACCAGCATTAAGAGCATTTCCAACTCCAGAACCATTGGGAAATCCACCTCCGCCCCCAAGAGGAGCGTTATTGAAGTTCCGTGGGACACGGCTCTCGTACTCCATTTTGTGACGTTCATGATCCTGTTCTCGTTGTCGTAGTTCTGAAAACAGTCAACTTTGAATATTTTTAGGACTCATAGAAAAGGGAAATTGTACAAATAAAAGGAAGAAAATGAAAATAAATGTAAAGAATTGGGTGAAAATATTTGGTTTTCTAATAAAGGTCATTTCTAAGCGGTGGAAGTTTTAATCAAAGAAATCTACAAAACTGTGGAATCGCATCAGCGCACTTACGCTGTCGCAGCATTTCCGTCTCATAATCATAACGAGCCATCTCGATTTTTGTCTGAAGTTTCTCCAGTTCCTTTTCCAATTCTTCTTTTAGAGCAAGCTCTTTCGTCTTGAATTCTTGCACAAGCGCCTTCCATTTCTCACCGTAATCGGCTTCGAAACTTCCTTCATCTGCAAATCGTGGCCCAGTCTGGTAAATTAAACATGAGATTAATTTTCAATTCATATCAAAGTTAGCAATTATATTTTACGGATAAGGGCTGGTAAATTGAGTGGGAGTTTCGTGAATTTATTCTCAAGCCTTTCTCATTACCTCTCGAGCCTTGTAATAGTCCAATTCACGACCTCGTCTGTAATCTCGTTTTGGGAGATTCATTTCCAAGAGGCCTTCATCCATTTCACACATTTCACCCATTTCGGTAATAACAGGGCGAAGATCAGAAGTAATGAAGAAGCATTTCTCTGAACAGAATTTATGTGCAAGGGCAGCATTATTCTTTCTTGTAAAGTCCACAATTCCTTCTCCAATGGACTTCCCCTTCTCATCCACAAAGACAAGAGCTCTCTCAATCTGTAAAACATACAAGTGTGTGCTATTAAAAAAAAATACGATAAGATTATACCTAGACTTGTCTGGATGTTTGGTTTATGTATTCAGAATAAAAGCAGCCATAGAATAATTTTCATACTGTAGTCAAACGGTAATTCCGTGGTCTCATCATAATGAAAATGAATAATCCTCTCTGAATTATAAAATACTTACATCCCCAAAGATTCCAAAAGAAAGTTCAAGCAACTCATTTGATACCATTGGGTTGAGATTCTTGACCTTGACCCTAACAGTTGCTGGAGCAAATCTAACTTTGATCATTCTATTCTTGAGTTGATACTGATCCAATTCTGATCTGGCTCTCTCAGCATTCGTGCGGAAGTCCTATTACAACCAAATAAAAGTTTTAAAGAGAAGTTCACTAGATTAAAAATCTATTAGGGATTTTGTTAAATATAATCAGAATAAAGCAGCCAGCGAATTTGGTTTCACTCAAGTAGTCAAACGGTAATTCCGCAATCATCATTTGAACAGTTACGAGTTGAGTAGGGGTTAGGAAATTATCTTTTGGGAAAGACTCACCAGTTTGAGGAAGGCAAAATTCTTTTCTCGGTTTATGAATACTTCGTCAACTTCTCCGTAAGTGGCAAACAAGTCCTTAATTTCAGCCTCTGTCACTTCCGGTGCGATATTTCCAATGTAAAGCCGAGTATTGGCCAAGAACTTCTTCAGCTCAAAAGTAATTGGAGGTAGATCGATAGTCGGGCCTTGAATGCCTCGTAATTTTTCAAAAACTCGAAACTGAAAATAAAAAAGAAAACGACCATTTAACAGATGTCATTGTACAAGAGCTGATTCAATTAGAATATAAAATTTAGCCTGAATAATACTGTATTGTACATTAAAAACCTGAATAACAAGAATTGTAGTGTACCTCTGGGCTCTGCATTTTGGACTTTTTGTTCATTGGGCCGTCAAAGTCACCCGAAAAGGATCGTCTGTCAAATCCACCTCCTCCGCCACCGTGGAACGGTCCACCACCGCCGCCTCCACCCCCTGCTCCTCCTCCACCGCGGCCCATGAATGAATTCCTTCCAGGACCCATTGGACCTCCACCTGTAAACAAACGTTAGACGGATGTTCATTTAAGTTTATAATTTCTAAAATACCCGTTAAAAAATGCACAGAACAAAACAAACTAAGCTCCATATCTGAACTAAGGTATAACAATATGAATCCCCATAAACCCGACCAAATCAGTAACCTTTGGCCTTACCTCGTTTCCTCTTGGGCCCACGGTCAAAGCCACCTCCACCGCCTCCGCCACGGTTGTTGTTCTGATTATGATTTTGGTTATTATTAAAGTTCTGCCCTTGGCCACCCCCCTGTTTTGATTTTAGGTCCTCATCCTTGACTTTTGGTTCAGGGTTACTAGAAGGAGCAATGGCGGCGAGTGGTGCTGGAGCAGCGGTACTCATTGAGTAATTAACCTGCTACAATGGATATCCAATGATTTATCGAGTTCTGGATACTTCTGTTTGGTGAATCAGCGTAGAATGGACTAATTGGTCACGATTATTAATCGTAAAAATACAAATAAGGTAACGTAAATACTGTTAATTAAATCGTTTTACCAGAAGAAGCCAAAATACTAAGTAAAAATGACGAAGAGTAATGAACCTGGGAAGAAGAAAGGCGAGGTGCGGAGCAGGAGGGGACGGACAGGAGGATAAAAATGCAAAAACAAGACGCAGAGCGCGAGACGCGGTAATTTCAATTTCAAATTCCACATGCAAGACACGTTAGTTTTTTGAAACTCAAAACAATAAAAATTGCAATTTATTATTGATTAATTGCATTTATTTTATGCAATTAATTGCAATTAATTGTGCTAACCCCTCAAAAAATGTCAATTAGTACCATAATCTTAATTACCTTAACTTTTGCCACCCGAATCCTACAAATTGGTTGTAAACTATCTTGAAGACCTAATTCTCATAACTAAAGCAGGACGCGACGCTTTCAGAGCTTCCAAAAAACGTTGACTACCGCGTCGGTATTACCGACTACCGCGTCGGTAGTACCGACTACCGACTTTAATCAATTTTAACAATGAGCTTTTACGTTAATTTCAACTTCAAATTACTGTAAGCTGAGATTTAATTATAATTAAATGCGAAATTAATAACATTACTTAATTCGCTTATGTCATCGGCCTGCACGGAACCGATTTGGCTCAAATTCTAAACCTATGGTTACTATAACTTCCAAATGCGCAAAAAAAAATCGCTGAAATCGCGTGGCTCCTTACCAAAAATTTCACAAAGTATGTTCAATTGCAGGGAATCGTCAAATCGCTGAACGCTGATGAAGTTAACTACGTTTGCAGTGTTTACTCCCTTTTTGATGAGACGATTTACAACCAAATTGGGTACATATATCATCAGCCTCCAGCGAAAACGGAACGTATTTGGCTCAAATTCTAAACCAAGTACCACTTCCTGCACAAGATATCGCTGAAATCGCTTGGCTTCTGCTACTTACTGCGGCGAAGTGACAGACAAGACTTGAGTGAGTTACCTAACGTCAAGCGTATCCCTTCAATCGAGGCGATTATGAAAGACGCTATAATTAAAAACTTACGATTAGATTCAAATCTTTTGATAAATGATTCGCATTAGATCCTTTACAATAGAATATTCAACAAACCGAATAGAGTTGTTTAATGCTTAAATTATCCTAATATCGCTGGAATTCGTGATATTTTGTGATATTTTAGGACATGATATTTCCTCTGAATTTGTGAAGGGTGCAGCATATATCGCGTAATTTGGCTTAACTAACAATTACCCTGGTTTTTAGTTACGTGAGAAGTAGAATTGTATAGATAAGGCTTATGGTGAAGGCACAGATCATGAAGGCCAAGAGAATTCCTTTTCGGAACATTGGACGCTGTTGAAATTAGTGACAACTATTCAGCGATTTGTATTAATTGCAATTGTTAATTGGTGGATTAATTGGACTTACAGGGGCTTCTTCATTCGTACTGATGGTAAGAGGGAAGAAGCAAAAGGCTCTGGATGGTTTGATGTCCATGTGCCAGTCTGTCCAGGAATAGTAGCTGGAAATGAAAAGGAAAAACAGGAGAACGAGGACCATGGAAGCTAAAGGAAAGTACTGGAGATTTCGTTCCTCTCCTAGAACATCATTGCCCAGCAGAATTTCCACAGTGACGATGTTGTAAACTAAAAGAGCAACAACGAATTTGTGAACTTTGCTGAAGTAAAACGTTTAGATTTGGTAAGGGATTACAGCCAAGGACGTAGGAAGTGATTCCAAGGAGAGCGTGAGTCCCTGCCACAAAAACTTTAAGAAATCGATGCCTGATACGAAACCAATTCCCCACTGATTGTTCAATAAGAAAAATAATTGCTACAAATCCAATCGCTTGATGAATTGGGAGTCCGCTCATGTTCAATCCATTTCTAAAAATTCCTTTGTTCTTTATCAAAATAGCGAAGTATCCTGCAAGTCCGAACGCCAGAGCCAACAACATTGTCGTCACATGAAACTGGAAATAAAAAGGGAGCAATCATCATTAAATTCCTGAAACGTCATTAAAACGTCAAGGTTGTGCGCCGAGCACCGGAAAACTTGGGTTAATCCTGGGTTACTCGGAAAAACCTGGGTCAATCCTGGGTTACCCAGGAAAACCTGGGACAATCCTGGGATACCCGGGAAAACCTGGGTTAGTAAAATATTGGGTTTCGGGTCTGATACACATTTTTTCTTGACCTGTTTCGAAAATTGAAACTGGACAACGCTTAGGTCATTCTGGCCCTTGACCCAAGGCATTGACTTGGCTTTTAACTTGGCCAAAACTGTTAGAGTGGTGTAAAATGTCCCTTCCTACCTTGACCCTTGACTGACCTAAGCATTGCACGTTGAACATAAACTTACAATGAACCAGAGTCGGCGCCGACAGAGCCGAACGTCAGCCCAAGTCTCCTTGTAGTATCGAGCAAGGAGAATTCCAAGAGGCATTAGAAACATCCAAGTCCAAATCATACAAAAACCGTGAACTTTCCTGGTAAAGTACCCTCTCTCTCCAGCTGTCACGCTGTGCTGGACTTGCGCAAAGTTCAACGTGGATCCAGATATGGCAAACTCGTCACCATGGGTTTTCAGGTCGTCTGAAATGGGCCTCATGGAATTAACCTGTGACATGGACCTTTTTAATGTAAAGCTTACAATTAGGGTCTGTTCCACTGAACGGTCCAGAAGCTATCAACAAGAAATATTGTACGTTGTTCTTGAAGTCCTGGAAGTTAAAGTTGAAAGTACCATGAAGGGTTAGTTGAACATTCACTTATCAGACCTAGGTCAGATGTGTCAGACCTTGGTCAGATGGCGGTCAATTGTGTCTGCTAACCTTGAATTTAAATTCAGATGGAAGGGAAGACAGGGGAATGACAAGTTTGGACGAGAATCCTCCATTAACCAATTGGAAACTAGAGCCTTGACCTGGAAGTTTCTCGACTCCTTCCACTCCTCTTCTTCCATCCGTTCGTCCATGAACAAACACGGAACCGTTGGAATTGGATACGACGAAGGATGCGATGACATCGTCATTACCCTGTGAAATTACAGGAATTAAATATTCTATATGTGATTAAAGGTCCTAAACTTGGGACTTGTCCTAAGCCAGGGATTTAAGTGTTAAAGGTCAAATTTGATGGGATGTAAGGCTCACGTACCATTGAGGAGTCATCTGAGATCCCAATGGCGACATATCTTTGGGTTCCAGTAGAATAGAAAAGTGTTTTCAGTTGTTCGTTGGCGAGGTCAACAGCGATTCCAACAAAGTGTTTACAATTTTTATTCTGGACGCAACTCGACTCCGACCGAGTCATCCCAATACCCAGACAGTTGTAAACGGATCCACATTCTTGGTAAACCTCATCCTGACAAAGAATTTGTACAAAATTTTATAAAAGTTAATTGAAATTAAAATTAAGAATTAAAAACTTAATTCTTAGTAAGAATTTCTTACCATCGACTCTCCAGATACAATGAACAGTAGCAGAGGCAATACCAACCTTGTCCAGAAATATGCCACCATTTCGCTAATATTTACAAATTAATCTTATTCCAGCTAAATATCTTCTTCTAAAAGGTCAAGAGGTCAGAGAAATCAACACTTTCAATGTTCAATGTTGGCACAGGACAAAAGGACTAAACAATGCACAGAGGGAAAGAAAAAAGTTTCATGTTTGGCGTTGAGTCGTAACAAGGTCGCCATAGAAATTATTGAAAAGAGTTTCGTCCATTAGTCACGGGATTTCCCAAAATGAAGGAATAGAGGTCAGAGGTCAGTAAATATCAAAATTAAAAATAGTTACCACGATTAATTGCGTGTTAATTGCTTAATCACAATTTGACGTTATTAAGGTAAGGACACGGTACCATTCTGAGAATTTTTAGAAAAACGACCGGCGCGAATGTTTTGCTCTTTCATCATCATCATCATTTTCACATTTTCACACGTTTTTCTTCTGCTTTCGTTCAAGCAAAGTAAGTAGGATTAAGTGAATTGTGAATTAATTAAATTAATTAAACTAACTTAATTAAACTAATTTAATACCCAAAAAAATCAGTGTAACATTTTGCAGTGAATTTGGAACATCATACACGAGTTTTGCAAACATGTCATTCATCTGGAATTTAATCGTGCTTCTTACCGTCGTCACCGTTTCATTTGGCTGAAGGCTCAGGCTGACCTCGACGACCTGTTCGTAACTTGTGAATTCTGAAAATCGTGGGTTACCAGTATTGTGGATAGGATGCCGTAGGCGGTGGGCTTATTCGCGAAGTAGATTACTGAACTGAGTTAAATATTAGGTCATAGGTCAGATTTCTAAAAGCGACATCCGGGCCCAAATTATAGAAGTAAGCAATTTCTAATTATGCCTTCCCTTAATCTCTTGCCAAGTTTTGTAAATGGATCCCTCGATTTTAGGGATGTTAGAAGGAATGTCGCTGAATTGGTATAACGGGATTTGACGTATAAACATTTTTTAACAATTTACATTTACTTGAAGTCAGCAAAATTTTCTGACCAAAATTTTCAAAATTAGGTTTTGATACTTTTTGCAGTTGCCAAACGGTCACAGCGTCATCATGCTCAGAAACATGGAACGAAAACGAACGCTATTTCGTCGTATGTTCAAACACTGTTCATTATCAAGGTTCAGGTCCACATGTCGACGTTCCGTGTCAAATCATGTTCCAAAGCACAAGGTTCAGCCACCACCGAATACTTACCTTACGCCGTTTGGGATATCAATCGCAAAACGACAATTCGTTACAACCGCTGCGACGCCGTTTGGGATATCAATCGCAAAACGACAATTCGTTACAACCGCTGCGATCAGATCAAGTTCCACGGCCGATGGAAACGATGTCCAAGCCTTGACCGAGTTTGATTTGGACTGTGAAAATGAAACTGGGATTCTGGATCCGCGACATGAAGACGAGTCTACCAATCATCTCCTTACGAATTTGTATCCTGGAAATTCAGATCCCGGTTTGGCGAAAATTCTAGAAGCTACCACAATTGAGGAATTGTTTACCACATTTGAATCAATTTCTATCAAAGGAACGTGGACTCCAGAACAAAGTTCTCAGGCATTGGCTACTCTTTGGGATTTACAAAAATTCGTATTTCAAATTGGTTGTCTCTTTGAACCGGACCGAAGTTTAGATTCTCAGCGAGTATTTGTTCAAAGATTAATTCAACATTCAATATTTCAGAACATTTTGAATCATATTCTGGAGAATGTGAAACTTCTTGAAGCTGAGCCAATCGCTACTTCAGTTTTCTGTTTAAAGAAATTGGATTTCAGTATTCAGTCAACAGCTTGCCAAATCCTACTTACTGAATTAGAGAAAAGGAACGACAAATTACCTCTTCCAGCCCTTTCTCGTGTTTGTGTTACCCTAAGAAACTCGAGTCTTTACGGTTCTCTCTACATTGCAAAACTAATACCCCGTCTATGCCAACTTATAGAAAACATGGAAAGTGGTCAGGATATCCGCCTTGTGTCAATTGCTGTACGAAGTTCAAGTAGATGTATCCCACCATCCGTTACTCAGATCTACTACAATAAAATCGCTACCCTTAACCAGGAAGGAAAACTCCAGGATCTTGATCCCTCTATTTACTGTAAGGTTCTCCTTTGTCTTAACGATACAAAATGGATTGGTCACGGTAAAGATTCAAAGGTACACAAAATAATTGGAAGTTGTGCAGAGGTACAGAGGGCCGTGGGTCATCTTCTCGCACCCAAGGTGAATGTCCTACCGGTCGTGGATGTGACTTCCCTACAACGGATTCTAGAATTTAGTGCTCAAGAACCCCCAGAATTAATTGAAGCCATTAATTTACGAGTCAGCCGATTGCTGGAAGAGCAAGATGAAACACCACCCTTGGATCTATTTAGCTGTCTCTCTCAAGCTACTCGACGAAGTCTAGAACAACGGAAACGGCTTGCCTCTTGGACAAAAGAGTACTTGGATAAGTATCCCCAATTCTGGGAAATCTATCCAGATTTATTACGCGTTCTACGAATGCTTAAGCTTCAAGGAGATACGGATTCTGGAATGGTGTACAGTAAATTTTGGGACAGGGCCCTGCAAGTTTTAACCCTAGAATCGGATGACCCAACCAAAGTAATCAAATTGACCTACGATTATCTTAGTTTCAATTCTGGAAGTTCACATCCCTTTCGTCATATTCGGTTTGAGGCTAAAGGAAAACAACTCCTCTATTTCTATATTTATAATTATATTAACCAGCAACAACCTACTCTAATTAGTCCAAGCGATTTTGCTAAGGCTTATGGATTTCTCTTAGCATCTAGTTGGCATGCAGAGCCAATTTTCCAGGAAAGATCAGAAGGATTCTGGAAAACGTTTGAAGATAAGTTTAGAAAAGCAATACGACCCTTGGAAATTTTGATAATGGCTCGAGGGATTTCAGCAAGTTTGAACACTCAAGCCAGACATTCTCGGAACTCATCAAGGTATATTGTTCTAAATCTCTAAATAGAACACTTTTTGGAAAAAGTTTTTAAAAAATTTTGTCTAAAAATTTTTTTAAACTTTTCCCAACTTGTCTTGAACCATTTCATTGCAGGTATTTTGATCAAATCCAGAATTTTACGGAAAGTTTAGAAGATGCCGTGGAAGGTTTCATCACAGGCGAAAAACGTGACGAAGTGACTACGGATGACCTCATAATGCTTGCTAAAGTTCAGTCTACACTTCCAAGGGCTTCTGCGGAGTCGTCGACCTTCAAAAGTACGATTTCACTAATATCGGACAGAGCATCTGTTCGAAATTTTGATTCTAAGGAGGGAAGAGATCTGGTACTAGCCTTGTCGGGTACAAATTACAATGACCCTGCAGTGTCAACCTTCCTCCTGGAATATATTAAAGAAAATGGACAAAGTATTGGCCCAGATTTCGCTCAGCGATTTCTTTCCTATGCATTCAATATTGGACTCGAAGCACATAGTTTATCGGCCACAGTTGGATTTCGTGCAACGTATGATGCTGTTTCCAGGTACTAATTTAAACGCCATTTATAAAAATATTTGATTACGATCGCTGGCGGCTGAGGCAATGGAAGGTTCTTCATTCTGATTCTGATCTCAAAATTACGAACCCAGAACAATTATTTTTTTACGTTTAAATCAGCAATCAAGGTTAACTTCAGTGAAGAAAGATTTTGCTGAATGTCTTTTGAATATTTGTGAAAATATTTGCATTTGAAAATATTTTTTATTAGTTTTACCCAGTGCTCGCTCCCGCCGTCGCAGCACTTCTACATATTTAATTAAAAATTTGACTAATCTCTATTAAAAATTTTTTTCAGATACTGGGAAAGTCTATCAACATATGGGTTACTCCAGTCTGCGCTAATGTTATCGCTTGTCCAGTGCCTCCAGCCACCTCTTGCTCACAATCTTTTCTCGACTCAATTTTTAAATAGACTGGATGAAGATGTGAAATCTAGCTCACCAAATGTACTTTCACTTTAGATATATATTTAAAATAAATTATTTTAAATAATGTACTTATAATTATCAATTAGCATTATTGTTCCGGTTTTCCAGAGTAACCTTCCCCTGAAACTCCGGAAGTTGTACATGGAACTGAATCGGACCTGCGTCCTTGACCTACCTAGTGCCAACGTTCCTTGGTTTCATCAGAGATACTGCGAAAGCGTATTTTCCACGGGTGAGTGAATGGTATAGCACTGTTTACTAAAAAAACTCAGGGCTCAAAAGCAAAGTTTACTAAAAACAGCGCTCAGCAGCGCAGTTAACTAAAAACAGCGCTCAGCAGCGCAGTTAACTAAAAACAGCGCTCAGCACCGCAGTAGTTTGCATTTAGCTCATAATTTTTATTTTAAATCCTTTCAGTGCAATTCCAAGAAAATCCACTGGACACTGAAGTACTGAATTCTTTACGAGAAGTACTGGACGATGAAACTACAATTCAGAGGAACGTTCTTAGTCCGTACTTTTACCATATGAGTGAGTCGGAGATTCAATTAGTTGACTAAGTTAATTTGGAGTTTAATTAATTACCTTCTGTCATAGAAAATTAGGCGGAAGGCAGGAATTAATTTGATTTGTCTTTGTAGATTTCTTAATTGAGTTCGATTCAAGCGGAAAGCCCGTAAAGAAAGGGAAAGAAAAAAGACTTTTATCACTACAGAGCCTTCGGAACCGTCAAATTGAATCACAGAAAGTATCTCAGAGTGTTGGAATCCTGATTTTACCAGAATTTGCTTTTTCTACAAACTTCCGGTCCCTCCGCGGTTTTTATTTACTACGCAAAAGGCATCTCGAAATCCTTGGCTATAAAGTTATCCATATTGATCCTCAACACTGGAATTCAATGCACATGACGCAAATCGAAAAAGCTGAGTTTCTAGAAAACGCAATATTTGCCAAAAGCCACACTTCAATAAAGTCATCTCCACTCGGCTTTGATCTCATCCAATAAAGCAACAAAAACAAAAACACTCAGGTGAGCAGGCACAACAAATTCCATCTTCTACCACAACTAATAACCCTTCAACTTTGTTACTTCTACGCCTAAACTAGTTACATAACGAATACTAGACCTGAAAGACCTGAGCCTCAGGTCACCTCAGGACCGGTCCTGAGACGTGGTTATCCTATAACTTATTGAGCCTCAGGTCACCTCAGGAGCGGTCCTACGGTGGTTACCCTGTAACTTTTTGAGCCTCAGGTCACCTCTTGAGCGGTCCTGAGGACCCTGTAACTTATTATAGTCACCTAAAATTGAATTAACCCTTAACCGGGTTTAACCTAAGGGTTAGCCTACCCCTTAACCTAGCTCAGGTCACGTCGTGTCAAAAATCTAGGACGATTGAAGTAAATCCTAGAACTGTTTTCAGGATTTTGACTTTAACTGTGATAAGCTAGTTTAAAAAATTAAGTAAATGCTGTTTTTATTTAGATAAATAATATAACTTTTTTTTTGCTGAAAAAAGGAACATAAACAAAAGATTTTTTGAGTATACTTGAGAGTGGGGAGCAATAATTCATTATAAATGGTGGGTTCGCGGGTTGGCAAGTTTAACTTGACATAGAACGAAATTTTGTGGGTCAAGGTCAGGTCATTAACGTCTAAGCAGACGAGTGTCTAATAACAGAATAGTGGTTGTTCTACATAGGGATCACGAACTTATCACCAGTTGAGTGAGATGCTTGATGCTTTTTGTGCCTTATAAAATAGGAAAAGGGGTGTGGTGACCCTTGACCTTGCCTTGTGTAGCCTAGTTAGTGGCAAGGGAAAGCTAAATTAATGAATCACAAGAAATAACATAGGAATGATGTGTCGAAGGTTAAGTTAAATAGCAATGATTCTAACCAATTGTTGGTTCGTATCCTTCTAAATCTTTCTCACCCCAGCACCAGTACAGTGGAATCTATTCCTAGACAATCTAGGATACAAGTACACTTCCATTCCAACTGGAATTATTACAATAATTAAATTATTTTCTAAATTTTTCTAAAATTGGTTGTTGGTGGTTGTTCTTGACTCGTCTTCATCTTGTCTTCTTTTGAGATCAATATAATTGGAATAAAAGCAGAAGGTAGAAAAAAGTTAAGCTTCTTCTGCAATATTGTAGCCCTTCAACTTCTAAAATAGGATTGTCAAATCTGTCTTTACCCTCTTGACCTTTTCTTGGCAGAGTTGACCCACTTATTGACCTTTAGTAAGCAGTGGTTGTTGTTATACGTAATTTTTACGGATAACTGTAGGTTGAGTTGTTCCACCAGAAGTTATCCATGGATGATTCAACCCTTCTTCTGGAGTTAGTCTTTCATTCGCATCCCACCTGTAGGAAAAGAGAAACGTACAAATTAGGTTGACATGGAATAACGTACACGGGATTCTACACGGAATTACGTACACGGAATTACGGACACGGAATTACGTACACGGAATTACGTACACGGAATTACGTATACGGAATTACGCATTACATGGAATTACGGTGTACATGGAATTACGCTTTACATGGAATTACTACGGTAAACACGGAATTACATGGAAAGTTTTGGGGTTAGTTTTATGGTTTTATTAAGGGTGAAACGTAAGTATTAGAGCGAAAGGGGGTAAATTCAGTTAGAAGTTTTCTGGAAGGTATTGAGGCAACTAATGGGTTTTCTCCGGTCCGTGATGAGATTTAATTAGAAAAGGTTTTTTAATCAGAGTGCTCTTACGTGAGACATCTTCTCAGAAATGAGACAAAGTCAAGGTCAGATTTGATAGTAGAAGCAAGGTCACGCGTCCCAGGTCTCCTCAGTCGTCCTTTTGAGTTTCGAATGGACCTTGGTTGGTTCCGTGAGTCAAAAAATAGTCGACGCCTTGTAGCTATAGTTACAAGGCCATCGGATGGTAAACCTAGAGTTTCCATAATACACGCTAATTGCTCCATCTGAAAATATTAGATTTGAGATGAGTAC
>JABASL010000450.1:0-17372 GCA_019775825.1 Neanura muscorum | reverse complement strand
TTTCTGGAAAGGGACTGTGCTCTTTTTCTGGAAAGCGATTCTGTCCTTTTTCTGGAAAGAGATTCCGCCCTTTTTCTGGAAACGGACTGTGCCCGTTTTCTGGAAAGCGATTCTGGCCTTTTTCTGGAAAGGGATTCTTCCCTTTTTCTGGAAAGGAACTGTGACCTGTTTCGAGAAAAGGACTTTGCTCTGTTTCTGGAAAGGGACTGTACCCTTTTTCTGGAAAGGGACTGTGACTTGTTTCTGGAAAACTGCTGTCACGTGTTTGTAGAAAAGGATTGTTTCCTCCTGACCGAGGCACCGAAGTTTGACCTGGTTGTGACAAAGCATGTTGACCTTTCTGCGGGAAGAGCTTTTGAACTTTCTGTGGGAAGGGTTTTTGCCCTTTCTGTGGGAAGACACTTTGACCTGGTGATCGTGCAAAGGAGTTTTGATCTCCCGTTCGTGTAAATATATTTTGAGGTTCGTTGTATGGCGGCCCTTTTTGAACTCTTCGTTTTGGAAGTATATTTTGGCTTGGAGGATTCACAAAAGAATTCTGACTTGTGCTCTGACCACTCCCGTTTGGATCCCATGATTTCTTCAGCGGGTTTTGACTTCCTGTAGGCGAAAACAAGTGTTGATCCTCCGAAAATGGAAATATATTTTCATGTCCAGCAGGAATATTTTGCCATTCCGAATCTGGAAGACCATTTAATGGAATACCGCTGAGAGGAAGCGCGCCTACTTCTCCGCTGTATCTTGAACTGCTCTGCGCATGTACTTTATTCGGTGGTTTCCGGAACAGTTCACTTCCTGGAAGAAGTCTTTCGTGTACTGTTTCAGGATGAAGATGTTTCTCAGTTCCAAATGCCATAAATTCTTTGGAATTAAATCGATTCATAGGATTCATAGGTGGAGGAATGTCATGGGGGATTTCAGGGGTGATACGGTTTCTTGGAATTACTTCAGGGTAAAATGGTCTTGACATTTGTGGTCGACTGATGCGAACGTCTTTGATGGGTCCAGGCGGGCCGTAAACTCGCTGCGATGCCTCTTGGCGCGTTGGAAGCTCTGGAGCATTATGCCTTGACCTATCATACGGATTTCTGTCGTATCGAGACATCTGATCCAATGAAGGAACATTGTCCAAACCGTTCCTTTGAGGGTGCTGGTCATAGAATTCCTTCTCATTGATTTCCACTATAGGAATAAGTTCAATTTCTTCGTGTTGACCTGCTTCTCCGTTTCGGTCACTCTCCGATTCATATCTAACATCCGGTTGTCTTGCTTGAGACGTCGTGGCTTCAATAATTTTGAAATCAGGTCCAGGATCCTCCGGACGGGGTCCAAAATTTTTATCACGGTGATCGGTAAATCCAGATTTATGATCCTGAATTTCGCTAGAGTGTACGATGTTGGCTTTGGGAAGCTTACTCTCTTTTTGTTGAAGATTTTGATTTTCTCCAGGATTTTCTCCAGGTTTGTTCCTGTTTAATTTAGTTACGGTTGCTTCCTCACCACTAGTAACTTCCGGAGAGGATCTGTAGAACGAATTTTGTTGAAGGTTCATGTAATTCTTTTCCCAACTGTCTCTGTCCTTGACATGACCCTGTCGTTCCTTGATTTCAACTGTCGTAACTTCAGATGCGGATGACTGGAGCCGTTCTCCAGTTTGATTTGTTAGATTTCCAGGGATCTGTGGCTTTTGATCTAGCAATGGAATCGGAGTAGAGGTATAGACTTGCGATGGAATGTAATACGTATTCACCGTTTCCGTAAATGAATTCAAGGGCCTCTCTATTTGAGGCCCTGGCGTTTCATTTTCAGTTACGGTAGGATAAGGGCTACTTTTAATTATGCTCGTCGGAATCAAAGAACTCAATTGAACTGAATTCAAAATTTCGGGTAGAATTGTCGGAGGGCTTGGACGGGGAGAATCAAGTGTTGGAGCACTTGTCGTAGTGGTACTCCGATATCTTCTATTAGCTAGAGGTGTTTCAGTACCTGCAGCTCCAGTACCCTCAAAAAATGTTGTATTATCCCTAGGAACTTTTCTCACTTTCATACGAACCCGTCGACGAGTGTCGGCACCAGGTTGGAGGCGACGCCTCTTTGACCTCGATCCACCATCCTGAGGTTTGAGTGCCTCTGCAAATTCGTTTTCAAAATCTTTTAAGGGTTCGGCATGTGCAACAAGAGCATTGGGGCTTGGAAGCTGCTCATTGGAGGGCGGGGAAAGGTTTGAGGGGTTATCATTGGAGGATCCTAGAGTAAATTCATCGTCCGTAATTTTCTCGTCGTCGGTTAAGGGCTCATCACTTTTACTTGAGCTAGAATCGTTTGATGAAATTTGTTCTTGTTCTAAAGCATGAAGTTCTAATGAGTTCACTTCATCTGCAAAGGAATTAATGTTAGCAGAAGCGTAACTCAGCTCAACATTACTAGCAGTCTCAATCTCATCATGATTAATTCCCATAATTGCTGAGTTTAACTTGTCCACGCCTGAGTTTGTCGAATAATTGTCAAGGTGGTGTTCACTTTCATTGATATTGAAAGTTTCCGGCCTTCCGTCCGTGGTCTCGAAAGTTGAGTCTCTAGCATTTCCAAAAATATCGCTCAAAATTGTGTGGTGGTCCACTGGAAGATTACTAGATTCTATTTCCGTACTCATCGCTATCTGATCAGGTTCAGTTTCCGCAGAGTTTTCTGACGATGATAAAGATAAAGGTTCTTGAGTACTTGAGATATCTTCTGATGAATTCGACACCGCCGTCGGGGTCGCGGTCGGGGTGACTGATACAGTGGATGTACTGACATTCAAGGTGGGAAATGAAGTTGAGGATTCAAGCGTAGGGTCAACTTGAAAATACCGCGTAGTTCCAATTCTCGTTGCAGTAACTGTCATTACGGACTTCGGGGACGGAACCACCGAGGCTGGGGTCGTCGTCAATTCATCCGTAGCAGAAGTTATGGCTGGCGTGGGTTCGTGAGTAGTTACGTCAGCCGAGGAATTGGAAATCGTCGGCTCTGAAAATGAGGATAAAATTTTGATGAAATTTTTGAAGGCGTACTTACGAAATACAAGAATTTTGTTGAAGTTAAGAATTTGTTCTTACGAAGTGAAATTGATTTTTTAAAGGAAGAATTAATTTTTAAAACGGATTTGTAAATAAAAAAAAGTAGAAATGCAATTTACGGTTCCGCTCCCATTGATTGGAGGCCCTGAATGTTGGTTCTTGTTTTACAGATTTCTATTATATTTATGCCCCGCGCCAAGTCCCTACCTTCAGTCAAAATGGACGTAACTGGCAAACTCCCTCCCATTAGTCACACTTGACTCTTCAAAGTAACGTTAATTTGTTAGAAGCATATCAATTAGCACACAGAACTTTAAAGATAGCAGGGGAAAAGAGCCCAACACATGAATTGTAACAAACTTGTAATAATAAAATTTACAAAGTGTATGAAAAGCATACCTATTCAATGCAGTAGCAATTCAACGAAATTTGTTTTTAAAAAAAAATTAGGTTTAGTGGATCAAAAATTGGCAGAAAATTATCAATTGCCAAAATCCTACATCCGCACTCATACTCAATGCCAAGAACAATGTCCGTATGTATTCACACGTTTACGCAAGCCAAACTTTGAAATCATCTTTTCCAAACCGTTATTTTCATGAACACCTAGCTCGAACCTTAGCATTCGAAGTTTCGGTTCCACGTCATGGGTCATGTCATGACTTAAAAAAAACTGAAACGTACCCGAAGCCTAACGGAAAAATTCCGGGATCCTCGAAACTGAAACTTAGTTTTGTAACCGAAGTCTATAACCTAAACAGAGAAATGCGGGAAAGCTCAAAACTGAAACTTACTTGTACATTGTAAGTTACAATTTGTAACCTAAAGTTATAACCGACCTGTTGTGACCATCAAAGTATTTACCCTGTGATCATTTGCTAACTGCCAATTTTTAGATTTTCCCTCTTCTCTTTCACATGAGACAGAGGGGAAGTAGAAGAAGGAAAATTCAAAAATTGGCAGTTAGCAAATGACCACACGGTACTAGCTTTTGTATGTTAAATATTGATTGGATGGGACTTTTTCAGACTCTTGCAGTTTTGGACGCTCGAGTTGAAATGGCCTAGCGCTCGGCGGAAATGACGTATGCGTAAAAGGGACGGTCCTAGTTTTCTTAGGTTATCGATCAGGTTAGGTTAGGGTTGGCAAACCTATTCAGGTTATTATTATGTAGAACTGGATTGTGACGATGATAACCTAACCTAAAAGCTTACTTTAGAAATAACCTAATGGAAATTGTAGGAATGCCTCACTTTATTGAGCGCATCGGACACCCTTGATTGGCTGACGGGATGCTGGGACAAAACTTAAAAACCTGACAAACTGTTTCTAGATAGACGACATGGAACTGATTAGGTTTATGTTTAGGTTTTTATTACAGTTATACGATTGCGTTGGGAAGTTTGAATTTGAAGCGCTGTTTGTGCGTCACTTTGTGACATTTAACAAATAAAAATACGGAGAGTTTCTTAAAACGTGTTGAATTTTCTCCGCTTTCTCTTTTTCATTTAGTTTAGTTTCTGGAAACAAATTCGGATTTTAAAATCTAGAAAAAATATGCTGATCAGGTAGGACGTAAACCGCGCGGCGTTCTTAATTTGTTTATCTCGTTTCCAGGCTTTAAAATCGAAAAAAGACAAAGCAGACAAAGTTGAACCCATTTTTAAAAAACTTTCTGTAAAAACTGTTAGGTTACCGGATGGAATCAAGCCTTCCAGTAATTCCTGAAACTCCGCACTGGATATTCCTTCTCCATGGACACTTCTACAAAAACTGTTTAAAAGTATCACTAAACTAAAATATAAAATCGTTTTTTGATACATTTTGAGCAACAATTATGGACACTTCTACAAAAACTGTTTAAAACTATCACTAAACTAAAATATAAAATCGTTTTTTGATACATTTTGAGCAACAATCAGTTGATGAAGATCACAAAGTTTATCCCAGTCAGTTGCAATTACAAGGAATCATAATTTGACACTACACTTTTCAATGTGATTTTTGGTTTCATTTGTAAATAAAATTAATTAAATTAATTTCGTAAAGATGACACTTCTGTGTTAAGGTGTTTAAAACTTTGTCAAATAAAATGTTGATTAAATTAAGGGGATGTTTGGTGATGCTGTTTACTGAAGTTCAAGATCAAAAGTACGACTGAACCATTTTTCGTATTTTGTTGCACGGAAGGTCGCTCAAGGGAAAGAAGGACTGCTGCATGGTTACTGCCAAAAGTAATCGGTCCATCGCGGTTCGTTGAGGATTAACTTTTAATTCTTGATCCTTGCCATCAAGTCAAGAAGGAAGTACAATAAAAACGGATCTTCCACGCCTCTCTGCTCATCTTCATCAAACCAAAGAGTTAATTATTTAAGTTTTTAATCTTTTATACTAACTACAACCAACTTATCATTGCAAATGGGAAATCAAACGTCCAAATTCCTTGCACTCTAATTTATAAAGAATTCTAAAATAACGCTTTCACCCCCAAACCATCAATTTTAAACGAATCCCTTCATCCCTTCCCCAAAAAATCTCTCCATGCTCTGACGCCTAATTGAATTGAACTTTCAAATGCAATAAATTTATAACCCTTGATCCAACCAACTGCGTTGGGACTCACGTTCTAAATTTTTGTATTATTTTCCTCAATTATTTGATGTAGAGCATTATATCCATTCCCAGAAATCCGCCAAAATATGTCAGATTGTTACTTAACTAATTCGCAGGTGTTCTGATAAAGCGAGCTGAACTGGAGAAGTATCCTCCAAAAGGAAAGACAAAAATTGTAAAATGTTTTTGGAAAGCAAGATTATCTGCAAAAATTCTGAGGGATTGATTGAAAATTTAAGGATTGCTGTAGTCATACTTGGATAGTCTTCCGAGAGCTTGTATTCCAGGCTTCCAAGAAAAGTTCAGTCATCCAGCTTCCAGTCTTCCGGCTTCCGAGGTCACCCGTCTAACGGCTTCCTAGGCTACCTCAGTCTTCCAGCTTCCGGGGTTGGAAGCCGGAAGACTGGCTTCCAAGGCACCCGAAAGACTCCACCACACATTTTCCATATCTCTGGAAGAGTCGGAACCCGTGTTCCAGCTTCCAGTCTTCCGGCTTCCGAGGCTTACCCGTCTTCCGGCTTCCGAGGCTACCCCAGTCTNGGCTTCCGAGGCTACCCCAGTCTTCCAGCTTCCGAGGTTGGAAGCCGGAAGACTGGCTTCCAAGGCATCCGAAAGACTCCACCACACATTTTCTATATCTCTGGAAGAGTCGGAACCCGTTTTCCAGTTTCCGGCTTCCCAGTCTTCCGGAAACCGGAAACCTGAAGCTTATCTTCCTTTGAAGAATCTTCCGGAAGACTATACAACTATGGCTATAGTACGGGTTAGGTTCAGGTTAGGTCAGTTAGGTTGGGTAGATAGAGTGGTTAGTTATTTCGCAAAGTTAGTTCGGTTTCGGTTAGGAGCAGATTTATAGCTCCATTTTTTCAGCATTTTTGTAAATTATTTAATTCTTACTGTTGTTTGTCGTTTGTAAATTATTTGAATACATTGTTTTCTATGATTGACTTGACCTCTAGAGGTCAGGTCAATATAGACTCTTTTGCACTTTTGCAATTTAAGATTGTAAAATTTTCGCGATCAGAAATTTTGTAAACGGCGTCATCGCACGTGGTGTCATCTCTCGACGGGGTTGAATCTAAATGTCAAAAAACAGCAGAGAGAACACAAAAAAAATTCGAAGGAAACGCATGTGAATTTTGGATTTGCGAAAAGGGAATTCGCAAATTACAAGTACCGGTTTCGTCACCCTCTTTACGATATCGCTCACTCAATTCGTCAATGCGGAAGGGATTTAGTTCCTGTTGGACTTCAATTGTTACTCAGTACACTCACAGTCTCTCTTGTCCTGTCCAAGGTATCCTCAAATTAAATCCAATTATTCGAACCATCAGTTCAACAGTCATGGCATCTCACAAGTCAGAAACAAAGGTCAAGTCACCTGAACACAAGGAAAACGATACTGAAGAAAGTCCAGAAATATCGGAGTGTAAACAAGCAGCTGGTGGGAAGATGATTCTCAAAGTCCCAAAGGTAATTATCATCAGCTGTCACAATAATCGGTCCACTAATTAACCACTGTGTTAGTTGAATTCAATTTTTTACAACCTTGTTTTCGAATCTAGGGAACACGGGATTATGGTCCAGAGCAAATGGCCGTTCGTGAGATGGTCATGTCCAAAATAATTGACATCTTCAAGCGCCATGGTGCACAAGGAATTGATACTCCAGTATTTGAGCTGAAGGAAGTTCTTACAGGAAAATATGGAGAGGATTCTAAATTGATTTATGATTTGAAAGATCAGGGAGGTGAATTGTTGAGCCTGCGCTACGATCTCACAGTACCGTTTGCCCGATATGTGGCTATGAATAAGGTGTCCAATATTAAACGATATCACATCGCGAAAGTCTACCGTCGGGATAACCCTGCAATGACAAGAGGTCGTTTTCGTGAATTCTATCAATGTGTAAGTCCGAATTAAGTTGTGTCAATCTGTATAAAACGTTTCCAGTCATTGTTTAATTTATGGACTACTTTTAGGACTTTGATATTGCTGGAGCATATGATCCGATGTTGCCTGACGCTGAATGTGTGAAAGTAATGGCTGAGATTCTAGAGTCATTAGAACTTGGACAATTTCAAATTCGGATAAATCACCGAAAACTACTGGATGGTGTTTTTGAAATTTGTGGAGTACCGACTGACAAATTCCGTACTATTTCTTCTGCCGTTGACAAATTGGATAAGTGTACGTGGGAAGAAGTGCGTAAGGAAATGGTTGAAGAAAAAGGATTGGATCCAGAAGTTGCAGATGCAATTTACAAAAATATTAGCTACAAAGGACGTCCGAGTGAAGTGATACAGGCCTTAAAATCGGATGATAAATTTATGAACAATGAACAAACGAAAATGGGATTAGAAAGTACAGAGCTTCTACTCAAGTACGCTCTGCTAATGGGAGTGGACGAATCCGTACTTAACTTTGACCTCAGTCTGGCTCGTGGCCTTGACTATTACACAGGAGTTATTTATGAAGCTATTTTGATTAGTAAGTCGGTTATTACTAAAATGTAATGGTGTGTGGTCAACTGCTAACTGTAGTTTTTTGATCTTCCATTTTCTCCCTTCCTACGGAAGGAGAGGGTGGAAAATTAACAAATTATAGTTAGCAGTTGAACACACAGTACTCTAGTCTTAATTCTTTTGTCTTTATTGACTCCATTCTTCTATTTCAGACACAAATAAGAAGGATCACATTGCCGTGGGAAGTGTTGCTGGAGGTGGCCGTTATGACACACTTGTTGGAATGTTTGATCCTAAAGGCCGTCACATTCCATGCATCGGGCTTTCTATTGGCGTCGAGAGAATCCTGAACATCGTGGAAGCTAGATACAAGAAAGGAATCAAACTTCGTACAATTGATACTCAAGTATTCGTGGCTTCGGCAACTAAGAATATGGCCGATGAACGACTTCGGATATTATCCGTTCTTTGGGGCAGTGGTATCAAAGCCGAGCATTCCTACAAGAATGGACCGAAACTTCTGCAACAGCTCCAATATTGTGAGGAAATGCAAATTCCTCTTGTTATAATTATTGGAGAAGATGAAGTCAAGTCTGGAATTGTTAAACTCAGAAATACGACATCCCGGAAGGAAATTACGCTGCAACGGGAAGAGCTCATCGATAAGTTGAAACTCGCCTTTGCCGATCCAGATAATTTCTTTTCCTAAACTTCTGATTAGAATTTTACTTGAATACATCATACACGGTAATTGGTAAACTAATTAACTAATATTTTTAACACATTCTCAAAGTGCGGCCGTACATGTAAAACTTAATTCCTTGTAAAGTTACCTTAATTAGAAATATCCTGGTGATGTTTCCTTCCGGTTTGCACACAATACGACTAATGCGGAGTACGCCAGTTCGGTGCAGGTTTAAAATATTTTCTAATCCACAACTTTGGATAATTTAATTTTGGACTGAATCTTCAGTCTAAAAGAACGACCATGTGTTCAACTGCTAACTTTAATTTTTAAATTTTCACTCCTCCCATGGGCGAAAATTTAAAAATTAAAGTGGGTAGTTGACCACGCGGTAAATGATTAATGTGGCGTCTAGTTTTTAGAATTGGAAAATATTTGTTTTGTTAATAATTCAAATCTTCTCATTGTTTGCGTTCCAATGAGGTCAAAGGGTATTAATGATGTATCACAATGCACGGTGCGGTCTTCGAGCACGGAAAAAACCGTTTAAAAATAAAACGTCAAAGCTAAAAATTGTCATTTTTTATTTCAAGTCTCAAAATCGGTTCCATGTGAACTTGGGGTTACGGCTTGGCCGTAGGCTACGGCCAAGCCGTAACCCCAAGTTCACATTCGAGCCGTTAAACGGCTCGAACGCTCTTTCCGGATTGGACAGTTGATATAACCAATGTTAACTAGCATTTAATATTTCAGTATTTAATTGGAATTCATCCTTGAAGGGCATTTTCTTCCCTGTGTGGTGGGGCACAACAGTGAACATCGAAAAGGATTCCAATGCCAAGAGATTGGATTGAGGATACGATTGATAACGTACCGCGTGTCAAGTTTATTGTAAAGTCGTTTGGAATTTGATATGCCTACCTGGCAAGAGTATAAAATGTAGACCTTGAGATGAGAGACAAAACACGCTGGGTGTGTTTGAATACCGTGACCTTTGACATTTGTAAAATTTTAGCTATGCGCTTCGGATTCTTGGATCTCCGAATGGAAATGCTTATTATGAGCGGAAGGAAAGAAGATGATAATTTTTTGTAATAAATTATCAGTTGAGAGGCGGAAGAGCAGGAGAATCGAATTCTCTTTTGAATTCAATTGAAAATTTTTCCATTCTTTTGTTCATTTATTCCCGAAAAGAAGGGAAAAGAGGAACCACTTAACTCTGATCATTACTAATTCCACTTTACAACACCAAAGTTACTTGGCCTCGCCTTTATAACTAAAAGTTGACGTCATGACGAGGCTAACTCAAAGGGAACAAGAAGAATTAGTCACTTATCAAACAGTCTACTAGGCAGGCACCCACCACTTATACCAACCAACACTACCAAACGACCACGGTTGACGGTACGGTAGGTACAAACACTAACATCTTACAACCATCAATTAATCAAAGAATTCTGTTTGTGTATCCCACAATCTCTCAATCCTGTCTATGCCCTCATTTCCTTTAGTTCACACAACTATTATTGAACATTCAATCAATTGGGATTCCCAAATTCATCGTATTCCCAACCTATACCAACGAGACGACCTACCTACCCGGCCTCAAGCAGTTACATCGGTCAATGTCATTTTAATTATATTTATACTACTGCTTGCCAGTTAATAGCTATACATACGAGGAACTCTCATCTTCTACATCTCAAGACTCAAAATCTGTTAAGTGTGGTGGTGCTCTGCTGTGGTCCAGTAACCAAACTTCGTCTTTTACAAACCAACATTCAAGATTGGGTCACCACAAAATATGAAATGAGGTCAGTCACTCAGCAATTTGCAACTTGTGCCAATTCAAGCAATACAGATTTCTTTAGGGCTTGGCTTTTCTTATTCGATTCCGCCGTATGCTGGCTGGAGCTGAATGCGATTATGCATTCGCAACTTACTTAAAATTGCATCGAAGTAACGGAGCGTTGTATAAAATTTAGACAAATAAGCTTGTGTTGTGTGACGCTATTCTCAAGCTTTGAAGTCATAAGTGGTTTTAGTGGTCTTTGTTGGTGGTGATAGTGGTGGTGTATTGGTAATCTGGAAAATGATACCCTCCATGACTCATTGCCAGGCCACTATGTATTCGGTCACACTCTTACAAAGCGCCTTCTCGCGTCGTTATCTCCTGGGATAGTTAACGAGAGCCAGGACAATTGAGTTCCGCCCGTGTCCAGGAACTGATTGCGGAAATAACAACAAAATTGAACGCTGCGTAATACGAAAAACGTACAGTATTATCCTGTAAAATTGTGTTGAAATTGTAATGTACGGTTTTGGAATTTGATTGATGGAATTTGTTGTTTGTGTATTAGCTTAAGGCCTAGCCCAAATCTTACGAAGTGTTATCTTTGTTTCTTTTTCTCAAATAGGATCTGTGACGAAGACGATGTCGTCAACTCGCTCGAAAACTAAATCCTGAGTGCTCCAAAGTCCATTTTAAATCGAGTTCAACAATAAAACGCTGTAATCGTTCTTACCATATCAATTGTACACAAACCGGAAATATGGGAAACTTCGCTTGACTGAAATTATCGACTACACTACATTAAGGGAACATAACACGCATCAGTATTTAGGAAAACGTTCCAACTAAAATTCACCAAAAGTTGTTCTGTTGAATCGCCTGGAAATTACCTTGACGACCTACTAAATAATAAGGTAAACCCCCCAAAACAATCAACCAATATCCGAATGCGCAATCAAATGGTTGATGGTGATGCATCACCATCAACCAGTTGTGTTCAGCTGGATGCCAGTAGACAACTTTTGAAAAACTGCTAATTATTTATTATATTTGTTTCAGTGTAGATTTAAAGGTCATGACTGTTGAAACACCGTGTGGTGGAAACGACGCCAAGGGCCATTCAACCAGCGTGAATGGATTTTTACAGAATAATTTAATATCAACTGTTCGCCGGCTTGAAGATCTCGAAAGCGGACTCTCATCTCCCAGCTCGAGGAAATTCACTGTTTACCTCAATGGGGTTTCTGGTATTGGACAGGAAGTCACTGTGGAGTTTGATCAGTTATCGGACTGGAATGACTTTCTCCTTGAACTTGACTCTGGTGTCACATTTTCTGCCCCAACAAATGAAGTATTCAGTCTGACTGGAGAACAGCTTGGAACTATTGAAGACGTCATGAGCCATGATTCAGTTGTCGTCAGTTCTGGTCAACCATTTATTCCTTTACAGTACAAAAGCCTTTCAACAATACATCAAAGTGATTTGGACAGTGGGTTGCTATTGCCGAAGAATGTACAACTTCGGAAGAGTCCAGTTGGAAGTGCACGAAAATTTATGAGAAGTGGATTGGCGAAGTCTGTTTTCGCAATTGATGGATCATTCCAGGGCTCTTCCTCTTCGACTAACGAACTCAACTCACTGCTCAAAACTATGTCTGAAGAGCAAATGTGTTTCAGGGAGAACCAAACTAGAGTTCACAGTCAGCTACCGAATTCTGTTGCACGACAATCGTTTCATGCGAAACCTCGCCCTGTATCTTGCTACGGGGCTCCACACTCAATGTACTCGAGTGAAGTTTCTTCAGTTGTTAAGAAGAGCCCTAGTTCCAGAATTCCCAAGAGAATTCCACTTACTCATTCACAGGAAGCAAGTATTCTCTCAGCGAGTATGACGACCGTACCTCAAGCTCCTTCCGTTCCACTCAAAATCCCAATCACAAATTGCAAATCTGCCATACCGACTTCACCTCAGCCGAAGACGGAGAAGATAATTAATTCGCGAACTGCAATACCAAAGGAGAAACTTTCAAGACAAGGTACATTTTGGAAAAAAAACTTACGCCAGTGGTTAGTTATCGTAAGAGAAAGAATAGTTAGCACTAATAATTTTATTAATTTTTATTTTAGAATTACAATCAAAGCGAGATTTTATTTGTCCACGTATTGTTTGCATAATACGAACTGGAACCAAACCTCGGAAAATCATCCGCTATCTCCTCAACCAAAAATCAGCCAGAAGTTTTGAGCAAGTTTTGAGTGATATGACAGAACGGCTTCAGGCGAGTTGGGGAGCAATACGAAAAGTATTTACATTGTCTGGGCTTCCAGTAGAAACGCTGGAAGAATTCTTCAAGGACGATAGGGTATTTCTGGCTTGTCCAAGTGATCGCCACGTTCAAGAAGATTTCGTGTTGGACACAGAAGGTTAACTTAAATCAGATTTTATTTTCAAATTTATTTTCCATTTGGCCTTTGCCTTTAAAACAAAATTTGGATATTCTAGAAATTAAATCAATTCCCAATTACGTCAAACTCTTTCCTGGTGCTGCCAAGGGAAAGTCTTCAGATGTACTCCAGAGAACTCCACAGAAGCGAGGGAAGTCACCTCAGGCGAACGAAAGGACACTACCATCAACTTATCCTACTCATCCGAAGTATCTTGCTGTTTCTCAATTACCAAACTTTATCCTGGACAAATATTTTGTTGGAGATATAATTGGTGACGGGAATTTCGCAGTGGTAGGGTCTCAGTCTAAATTTTTAGTCCTGCATTCATTTTTCTACGATTGACTTATTCAGATTATGGCATGCATATTTTTAGTCGTTATGTGATTCTATTTCAGGTAAGGGATTGCATTCACAGGACATCCGGAGCACGATACGCTCTAAAAGTCATCGACAAGACAAAGTCCGGCCTCGATGCACCAGCGGAACACGAAGTTAGGATTCTAAAAAGTCTCACCCATCCAAGCATTGTGCATTTGTTCGAAGACTACGAATTCGAGGATGAACTATTCGTCGTTATGGAACATGTATCTGTAAGTTAGGAAAGATATATCCTACGTGAATGAACTGGAAACTGAATATGATCTCCCACAAGTCCGTTCCCACTGTGTATCTTGATATCCACGTTTTACATATCATAAAAGCCAGCTATAGCGCATATGAAAGATAATTATCAGTCTGTAGTTGGTGGTCAGCTCGCGTGGATCGGATTACGCTACCTTTAAGATGCACTATTTTTGCCATGGAGGTTCCACAGATTCACAGGGAACAGTGTGAACGCACTTATATGCCTCTCTGCACTGAATTTTTCCAAAATTCTAATCATCTCATTTTTCTACTTGATTTTAGGGTGGTGATCTTTTTGATACGATTGCCCAATGTATCAAGTTTACTGAGGAGGATAGTGCGAGTTTCACGAAAGATATTGCTTCCGCTATTTCTTTTCTTCATGCGAGAGGAATTGTTCACCGAGACATTAAACCAGAAAATCTGCTGGTTCGTATAAAAACAATGCAATAACTAACAAAGTAAAACTGGGATTTTGATATTGGGTATTACTTGAATTTACGCATTTTATTGCACACTTTTAGGTTTATCACGAAAAGGATAATAAACGCAGAATTAAAGTCGGTGATTTTGGGCTTGCGCACTATATTCAAGATGACTGTCTTCTGTATACTGTTTGTGGAACGGTAAATTTCATGACTTCCATTTTTCCTTACAGACGCAAGCATCAATGTTAGTGAATTTTACTTTTGCGTGTAATGATCATATTTTACTCGCTTATAGCCAACGTATGTCGCTCCTGAAATATTAGCCGAAACGGGTTATTCTTACCGCGTGGACGTCTGGGCATTGGGTAAGAATTTTTCTGTTTCACTTTTTTTCTGAAAATACTAATTAATTCTATCAAATCAATGTTTAATTATGGTAAATCAATCTGTTTCAGGGATTATACTCTATATTCTCTTGTGTGGATACCCTCCCTTCGCGAGTACTACTGGAGAACAAGCGGATCTCTTTGACTTGATTCTTGTTGGAGATTATGAGTTTCCACCAGAGCAGTGGGATGGTATCTCAGAGGATGCAAAGGATTTAATTATGAAAATGATCGAATCGGATGTAGATATTCGACTGAGTGCAGACGACGTTCTGGATCATCCTTGGCTCTGTACAAATGTCGAAGAAGCAGAGGCCAAACGAAGTAATTTTTTCAAAAACGATTTCCGATTTAACGTGTTTGAGCAAATGGGGCTATCAAAGCTTGGTTCCTGAATCGTTATGCTCGAACACCACACCAGCCAGTACAAGTGTTTCTGAATATTTTCAAACATCGAACTCCTGAATCCTATCTGTGTTAGTGTTTCCAAAAATTCAAAAAATGGTTTCTCCTTAAATCGTTGGCAATAAATTGCCACTCTCACTTATTTATCAAGTAATTTAGATCATGAAGGAAATCTTGTAATGTTGTAGCGTTATTCAGTTGCTTCCAAAGTTCAATTAGTGTGATCAAGAGTCTAGGTATAGTTGAGAAAATTCTTCCACGAAATACCAAACAGGCGGAAACAAGTGATTTAATATTAAATATTCATTGCTAAATTTAATTAGTGATTAATAATGTAGTGGATATGCAGTAGGCACTCAGGTAATAGTTGTAGAAATTATATTTAATTTATAGTTAGATTAAGAATCAGTTAGCTTCCCATTTATACCATTTCTTCCTGTAGATATTGGCTTATGAGAATTTCGTTCTTACAAAGAACTACTAAATGTACTAGCACAAGCCTAGTACTTTATAGACTGGACAATTGTGAGGACTGGCCTAAAATCTGTCGATTTTTCTATAAGTAAAATTATGTAGATCTTCTAACTCATGTTTTGAATCATGTAGCTTAATTAGTTTTCATTTAATGTCTGTTTAATGACTATTCTTGATTTTAAGTTTCTGTTAGTTTTCAAGAATTAGGTGTTTACCAAAGTACATTTCAGTGATGTAGCCCAGTAGTTACGAAAATTAGGAATCTAATGATGGAAAAATATCTGAAATTATTTTAAAATTATCTGTTTGAGTAATCAAACAAAACTAAAAATAATTAAAACGGAAGTTGATATTTTGTCAGGCAATAAGGGTTTTTATCCTAATGATTGTCGAAGGAAGTGACATGATATTCAGTACTTGTGAATTAGAGAAAATAGTTTTATTGTATTTCGGGAAAATAATTTGACAGTGACAGAAGAGTAATCAATGACAAGTGGCACATTGTCTTAGAGAAGGAGAAAGTTGAAGAGAAAGTGAAAGAAAGAGACAGAGAGAGAGGAAAAGTGAAAAAAGATGGTTGCGTATGCGCTAGCTCGCTATGAACCTTGAACTTAGAATTCGCGGAGTTTCTTGTCACCGGCCTTGAGGCTAAGACGGGTGTTAAGAGCTCGGGCACGAAGTCTGGCCCAGATAACATGATCATTAAGGGCAAGAATATTGGCAGCAGCAAGACCAGCAGCTTCTGGGTAAATAACGGTTGTGCAACCAAGACCGGATGGAACATCCAAGGATGACCAGACGTCACGGGCAACTGTATCAGCCTTGACTGGTGGGCAGTTGATGACTGGGTAAGCAGTGTTGGCAGAAAGAACTGGACCAAGACCGTTGGAGCGACCAGCAACGGCGACAAAGACTGTTGAAACACCTGAACCTTCGTATTGGGCCAAAACAGCAAGAGTTTCGGCAGTTCCTTTATGAGCTGAGGTAACTCGCATATGGCATGGGACACCAAGTTCACGAAGGGTCTTGAGGATTTTTTTGCAGTGTTCTTCATCAGTTGGGGATCCCATAAGGACAACAACCTGAAATCAAATTTGAAATTAAAAATTTCTCACTGGAAGGTAAACAATAATTTAGTAACAGAATTCTATTTCAATCGCTTGAAATTTTAAACACTGGAGACATAATTTGAATTTCTCACTTACCAAAGCCTTTGGAGCAGGCATGAGTAAGTCAAGGCGCTCAGAAATCCATTGGAAGTTGGCCTTGACAGTCTCAAGAGCCTCAGCCGTTACGGTGGTGAGGTTACGGTAGACCTGCTTGTCCTTCATCATTCTCTTGTCACCAGATGGCCAGAGTCGCCATGAGTCAGAGTCAATGACATCGGAGACCATCAATTCTCCTTCGCTGACACCAAATTCAATCTTCATGTCAATGAGCGCGCAGTCAATGGAAGCCCAAGCCTTTTCCAAAATCTCAAAAACTGCAACCGTGGTTCGGTTCATGAAATCAACTTCATCAGCTCCGATGACCAATCCTCCGACTTCCAATTTTGCGGACAAGAGTTGTTCTTCGGACCATTGTGGGTCGTGGTTAGCGTCATCCTGTTAACAATAATTAAAATTATAAAACGTTAAATTAATCAAGTTCTTCCTGTGTTAGGACTAATGATTCTATTCTTGGATTCTGACTGGCTCGACCTCAAGTTTGGACATAGTAAAAATGACTCATGGTGCAAAACTAGCATGCCCAAGTTTACTTCCACAACGTTATGCGTGAGGTATCTGATCCACAAAATACCTCATAACAATAACCGGTAATTTAAAAACGTAAATAAAATACTCATTAGCACACCTTTGCATTGCTGGCACGGCGAGCCTAGCCAACAGAAAAAGGTAGCGATCCACGTGCCGAGCCGAGCCAACACTTTACCCCTGTCGATCCGAGCCGAGTCGAGCCAACAGAAAAAGCTAGCGATCCACGTGCCGAGCCGA